>OZ007513.1:4812167-5097642 GCA_963931865.1 Axinella damicornis | reverse complement strand
CAACGGATTACCATGTGGCGGAAATGACTGCTAGCGACTGTTCGTCGGAGAAAGGAGAGTGTGGCCAATCTACTAGCTCTCTACTAGATAGGCTCAAGTAATCGTCATCTGGGAACTTTGAATGAAAACTTGTTGAGTAAAAGGCGTCGGCCTAATGCTCCAGTTTGTATGCAGTTAACAGTTAATCAACACGGACAATTACCTAGACATCCTCCATGTGTTGGATCTCGCAAGGTACGTACAATCAGGAGCGCATGAGCCGCCGAAGGCGGCGAAGGAGCGTCCAACTAGTAAAGACATGTAGTAGTCCCTCACACCTTTTAGTTATACCTTATTTGGAAGACCTTTGCGATACCGCGTAAGTGGCTGCTAATAATATTCAAAATTTGCGGGCGGTACGCATAGCTGGAATGATCATGCATCTGCTGCTAGTAAAACATTTCTACTGCCTTGCACTGCGAGTTAGCCAAGGCCCATGGACAGACTGCCTCAGCGGAACAGGGCGCGAGTGTGAGGGCAGTACTGGTTCTACGCGAAAGCGAAGGAACCGTGCAATACGATACTTTCCAGACGTGTGAAGAAGGTTGCAGAAACCAAGTAACAGGTAGCTCAGTAAGACACACAGCTTGTCACTCTTGCTCCACTTATTCCACACGATTTGTCATTCAGGATATTGCGTAAACTGGATGGCTTCCTTCTCGTTCACTTGCTGTTTCACGGAAGCTTCGAAGATGGACATAGCTATCCATTTTACGCAGTCTCTTTAGCTAACAAGTAGCTAGCTAGCGTAGTTCATACTTAGAGTCGCGGCAAACCTTCTTCGTTGGTTTGCTCGCCGTTGAAGCCGCTGCACGTCATAGCGCCATCATCCTAGCCTGGCTGCACAAAGGCCAATTTGCATTTCACACCTACTTAGCTCGGTTTCACACAAATCCTTACAACTGCATTGCGTAATGGCCTCTTGCCGTAAAAGGTAAAATATTTGGAGGTGTGAAGGACTACTACATGACCTAGGGCGGGCATGCGGAGTTGGACGCTCCTTCGCCACCTTCGGCGGCTCATGCGCTCCTGGTACAATAGTGGTCAAAATCGGTTTATGTTCCGTGATGTATGATTGTTTTACGATCGTCCTAGGGTCTGCTCCGTTCTTACGCAATCTGTCGTACTATGGTTGCTGACTCAGCAATTATCGCCGTCGCGAGTATGCGGCAAGGCTTGTTGACCTTTATCTTTATCTGTCTTTATTATTAATTATAATACATTTTAGAGGTCTATACATTGTAAGCCACCATTTTAATTTGGCTGGCAGGTCCATGCTGGCACATGGTGCCCAACGACCCTTGGTTTTCTGGCCACACTTTGAGGTCTATGCTGGCACACAGTGTATGCCCGATGACTTCCATTATTGCCGAGCGCATTAGCGCGAGGCTCTGAATGGGGGATCTATTGCTCACTATATACGTATGTACGTACGTACGTACGTGGTACGTACGTACCGGAAGATGTCACACTCAGGAATGTTGATAGGAATGTTGCAGGTTTCCTGCCGGCCAATTCATTTGCTGCGAGGGCTCGACGGTGCGAGAACTACAACCTTGGGAAACAGATCAGTGGACGAGCGCGCGGTGCTCCAGGGCTTGCGAACTGGAACAGCTACATATGGAGTCAAACAGTCGACATCTGTTTATACCGCAACTCCACAGTAATCTCGGGTAGCCAGAGGCTAGGGTACAAGCGAACAGGGCCTTCAGGGCTTGCAGAGCTAGAGCAGCTACATGTGGAGTCAAACAGAGAGTGTAATCGACATGTTTATCTCAGCTATATACACACTCGCAAATTCACACTTAGCTATCATACTACTCGTAAGCACGTGGCCAGGCTGCTCATGCGGCCGCGGCGTGCGCGTGAGGCAATTATGCGGATACGTATTCCTAGTAAGTCACTAACATGACTGGTGGGTCCACGTTGTCACATTTTTTTTTTTTTCTGGCCAAGTTTAGAGGTCTATGCCGGCACACAGTGCCCAGTGACCTCCACTGTAAGCCACCACATTGTCACATGGTGCTCAATGACTCTTTTGTTTTGCTGGCCAAGTTAAGAGGTCTATGCTGGCACACAGCTCCCAGCGACCTCCATTGTAACTTGTAAGCCACCATGTTGTCACATGGTGGTCAATGACTTGTTTGGTTTCTGGTCAAGTTAGAGGTCTATGCTGGCACCCAGTGACCTCCAAACTTTGACTGTCGAACTTGAGAATCAAATCATTGACAAACACACACTTCTTACATCGTTTCCACTACCACACCCATGAATTGATGTGGCTACGTAGGTGGGAGCCTTACTTGCTCACCTCAGCAGAGGACACGTCTCAGTGCTGGTTACGATCGATAGGGACACCTGCGTAGCAGATTAAGGTAACCCCTACAAATATATACTATAGTTAATGTACCGTGGCAAGTGCACTACACCTTGTGCTGTATTTGCATCTCAACCCGCCCCTTATGCAATAAATACTGTAGTGCATGAGATTTGCAGTACATTAACATTTGTAGGGTTCCAGCTCAGTTTGTGCATGTTCCATCAGATTTCACTATGTATGACTCTTTGGTCTACTATATGATACACTGAATTCATTTCTAAGATTAATCAGCACCGTTTCAAGGACGTAAATGCAGTTAATATGTGTGTTAGAGCATACGCTCTACATGGAAGCAACCAGTGTATTGTTAAGCTACTAGCGTCTGCTTCCTCTAAATACTGTGTCATCTACCTTCGTGCACTGGATGAGTTCGCTACAGATCCAAAGAAATATTTGCTTCGTGAGTCAAAGGGTTGGAGTGAATGTTCTATAAATCAATGTTCCTGATATGTACCAACAATCTGAATGTGGTGTTCATTACTCATTACGTGCCACTGCAATCACGAGAATGTTCAATAGTGGTGTGCCTGAAAACATTATTGTGGAAAATTCAGGTCACAGGAGCACAAACGCTCTCTGTTGTTATGAACGCACATCAAGCCAGCAGCAAAAAGCTGATCAAGATCATCAGCAACCCTGGAGGTGTGTTTCAGCCAACAGCTACGGAATGCTTTGGAGGTAATGAAAGCCACAAAGCTACTCCAGAGCCCTGTCCAGTTAGCAAACTTGTACTTGGTACTCACAGCCCAATCCACTTGCTCACACATTCTCTGGCAGCTTTTATAACTTACTGCACTATTAATGTTTCTCTGAAGTAGATAATCTCATTAGTCTCTGTTCTGGGATATCTGCACATTTGCAGTAACTTTGTAGAGTTTCATTTCTTATTTGTGCATAACTTTCTCAATTGTATAATGAACTTTGGCAATATTGAACGTGTGCATGGTATGGGGTCTATAGCACAGAAAACCCCTTCGACATGCCACCAACCAAACGTTATAATAATTATGCTGTAGACCTCAGAAACACCTACCATACATTGACAAGGAGCTATTGTCTATTCAATGCGACAATGTGTATGGGCTTAGTTGAACAGCTGCTGAATACCTACTGTGATGAAAATGTGGATGGGTTCATCCTTGCAAGGAACAAGGATGATAACAATCAATCGAACAGCCATGAGACTGAACAACAGCCAAAGACTAACAACTGGCCACAGTAACCATGGTAACAACAAGCCAGATTACTTAGTATCACAATAGCTTTTCAACACAACACATGTGGTCTCCTATAGCAAAACACATACACACTTCCACCGAGGCAATAGGGTTAGTGGTACGTACCAGTGGAGGTGGGGAGCACCTGCTGGCCCCCCACTTTGCAGTCTTGGCCATATAAGGTGGATGATCCAACAACTGGGAGGCTAAACGAGAGGGAGAATGGGAGGGTGGGAGGAGGGTGGGAGGAGGATTTGGGAGGGAGGGGGTGTACGGTAGGTGGGAAGGAGGAGGGGGGGAGAGTAACGGTAGACAGCTGTAATGAGTGGTGAAGTGTGTATAACTGTGACTGCGCGAGACATGACTGAGTGTGAGTGATAGCGTGAGAGTGAGAATTTGCCGACGTACCAACTGCATCACTTTCTTCATCCAACTGGGGAGGGAGGGAAGGAGGGAGGTAGGGAGGGAGGAAGAGAGGGAGGGAGGGGGGGGGGGGGGGGGGGGGGGGGGAATAGAAGAGGAAGGGAGAGAGGGAAGACAAGGAAGGGAGGGGAAGGAGGGGAGGGGAAGAAGGAGGGAGGGAGGGAGGGAGGGAGGGGGAGGGGGAGGGAGTAAAGGGGGGAGGGAGTGAGGGAGGAAGGAGGGATGGAGGGAAGAGAAAGGGAGGGAGAAGCAAAGGAAGGGTATCATCACATAAGTCTATAATTTCCGTGCAATATAACAATTAGTGTTTTAGTTATATTTTTGTAATTTCATATTTGTCGCTGATCGTATACCAACAAAAATTGAATCTTGAATGCGTTGCCTTGTTCCTCCAGATGTATTGCAATGCATTCAGGAAGGCAAATTGCACTCGGCTTCACCTACGGTACGCGTCTTTAAAATGCGAGCCAAAACTCGGAAACCTTTCTGTCGCTGGTCTGGGTTTCTGTTACAAACACGACTCTGGAAGACCTACATGTACATGTAAACCCAGCTACGGAAGGCCTAAACGAACTATGGAAGATTAGTAGGCGAAGCTGCACTGTTTCTTAAGACTTGGGTACGTATGTACATAGCCAGTGCTCTTTGGAAGAAGCCTTCCGTCTGTTCAGAACAAACCTTCCGATTCCCGTAAGAAGCCTTCCGGTTTGCGGCAAAACTGTGCCAATGTTGGACTGCATTTTGGCATCAATTTTAAATACACGCACTGTTACAGTAGTGCAATTAATCACCTTCCAGAATGCATTACCCGTGCAATTCAGGTAACGAAGTCCATGGGTGTTGCCATACCAGAAGTGTGATTGCACAAGCTCAAAGTTGGATCAAGGCCATCGTGTGTTCAAGATCAGTGGATCCCTATAGGCTCGTACATTGCAAGAGAAGCAGGGACACTGTAGTACAGCAACCAGGGTCGAGAAATCTTGACCATCATTATGCTGCTTGTCTACTTGAGTGTACAATTGTTGTATCACAAATGGCTCTTGACTGCTTGACTGCACTGTAGTTCAGCCATTGACTGCTTTACCACACATACATCTGCCCTTGACCCGACAATATACAGAGGAATGTGCAATGACTCCACCCTTCCTTGCTAGACGTGGTCAAGACGTACTACGTATAGCAGAAAAGATATAATTGGAGATCAGAGATTAATGGAGATTACTGCCAAATTATAGAATTCTCACTTGTTTATGGACTCTCATTCCCAAGTTTTGCGGCCTCCAACTCCCTCTACTGCTAACAGTGGTGACATGAGAAGCTTCTCTAAGTCAGGGTCACTCCTCCTGTGGGAGATCAGGTGCCAGATATGTGACAGTCATGTGAGACATGCACTAGTTATGTAACAGTCTGGGACAGTCACATGAGACATGTGAGAGTCATGTGATAGTCGTGTGAGATCACTGCCTGTTCACTTCTGATGTACATCATAAGTGTGTGAACTGGAAACACGGGTGTCCCGTGGGCCTTGTCCAAACGTATGGAGCTTTGGCAAAGCGAATACGGCCTTTGCTGTATTTTCGTACCTCTGGTGCCACACAGGGACTGTTCTGTGGCACACCTCTTACAACGTTGGATCAGCCTTCAACAGGTATATGCACAAAGTGGTATGTCATGCTCATCAGTTGCAGATAAAAGCATGCTTGGGCTGTCCCCCAAAAATGAAATTGTGATGCTTATGTAGCGGTGCACCTCTGGTGCCACACGGGAATTGTTCTGAGGCCCACCTCTTGTACCACTGGGTCAGTAATGAACCAGTGTATGCCCAAAGCGGCAACTTTTACTCCTTACAGTCCTGAATATTGGCTTGCTTGTCACGAAACCCACATTTAATCACATAAATGCATGTTTCCAATCCAGTTCCTTACACCCAATTATCCTTTTACATGACTCACAACCTGTGTACAAAACAGGCTCAACCACGGACTATACATGCAGCCATCTAAGGGGTGCATCACGTCACCAAAGAGGCATGTACCTAACAGTCCCGACAACCAAGACTCAAGATCAACTGGTCAGACATACGTATGTACTCAGTGCTACGATCATGTGGATGCCATAATTATGTATATTGTATTGTGAAAACAAACCAATTACAGCAATGAACAAGGAAACCAACACGTGTTCTTCGGCCATGTACAATTCATGGCTACTTTCTATGATGGACTTCAGATTTCAGACTGACTGTAGACTGAAAATAATACCTTCTCAAGGTATCGGCTAAGTGAACTGAGAGGTCCAAATGCAGGAGCAGCACACGTACTGAATACAATGTCAAAGAGTGGGCTGGGCAGTCAAGCATGTTAGTAACTGGAGTGGTTCCACAGCAGCTCGAGTTTTCTGAAGTAGCTCAGTCGAGCATCATAAGGTCAACGTCGATAAAAGCATTCAATCAGATCACGAAAGTTACTCAACACGAACAATTGTCACACGAACGATTCAAGGCACAATCAGTCTACAGGATTCAGAAGTAGTTTTCTCAGCAAGGTTACGTATAAGAGGCAGTCCTTATTTATTCCCTAAATTATGTGGGCATATAAGGCTCAGGCTAACTGTCAGATAGTCTCGTGCCCAGACCCCACCCCTCGCGGTAAAGAGGGTCTGGCGACTTTGCGCTGAACCTTGGCCTTCATTACAAATTCATACCCTTTAGGCAGGAATTTCAGACTGCCAATGAAATCTTAGATAATTCAATTTTGTCTTTATTAGGAGCGAGTAGTTGTAGAAAATTCAAATTCCTCTTGTAATTACGTAGAGTAGCTCATCAATTTTCGGACACCATCAACCGGACAATGCGATCTCTCTCGGACGCAGTAAGATAACGAACCGTAATTTGTACGTTTATTTTCATGAAGCAGAATAAGAAGCAAAATGAATTTAAAGTTCACCGGCTTGTAGGTTATGCCACAAATGGCTGTGATAGCCAATCCATCCGGACCATCAATGCTCAGAGGGCGGCAACCTCTACCTTCAGACTCCACTGGACTGTATACTTCAATCGTCAGACATCATTCCAATCAGACTGGATCTTTCTATGACCAAGCTTGATAAAATACTGCCACACTATCTGTGGAGTTGAAATAAAGTCGTACAAGACAACAGCAGTAAATTAGAGGTCAAAACTATGCATATACACAGTGTGATTAAGCTACATTTTTATAGGAAATCGCCGTGAAAAATACGGAGCGTATGGGATTAAGAACGTAGAAAGCATTAGCGTTTCTAGGACCATTGTTGCGAATAGTTCGTCGGTGTCCGATTTTAAATGGTGTCCGGTGAATGACGACATAATCTATATCATTTCACGCATAGGACTTCCGGTTCTGTCCGGTTTCAGGTGGTTGGTGAGCTATGAATACTAAATGAAGACCGAGAGTGTTGCTGAAAGTCACCAGACGGATATTCAGCGCAGGTTTCAGGCACGAGACTAACTGCCAAAGTGTTCCAAGGTTGTTTAGTGGGAATGGGAGTACTTAGACTTACCCCACAGCAATGAATATTGTATGAGGGCTTAACCTACAAAACCACCTTGCCAACATCAAACTTCCACCTCATTACTTAGCAAATACAGCTCAAGTGGCTCAACTGAGGGCAGTTACATGTACACTGCTGAGGTATTCATTACTCTGATATCCCATGGTTTATGTCCCTGACAACCTGGAGACAGTATGAGATGCTACATAACCTGGACTCTGGACTGTGGACTGGACCATGGACTGGACTCTGGACTGATCGTATACAGACAGCCAACGCCACCAAACCTACATGTATGGAGCTTTGGCACAGCCTTTGATAGAATGCAGCTTTTGTTGTTTTAGTTTTGTACCTCTGGTGCCACACAGGGAGTGTTCTGAGGCTCACCTCTTGCACTGTCGGATCAGCCTTCAACAGGTGTATGCACAAAGTGGCATGTTGAGCTCATCAGTTGCAGATAAAAGCATGCTTGGGCTACCCCCTAAAATAGACGAATCTCTGAAATTGTGATGCTTATGTAGCGTTGCACCTCTGGTGCCACACGGGAACTATTCTGAGCCTCACCTTTTGTACCAGTGGGTCGGTATTGAACTACTGTATAATTTATTCGTACTCTTCATATTCATTGAATTTCTAGCTGTACAAATTGATTAGAGTACGTAAATTAGAGGACGGTAGTGTACGCCCAAAGTAGCAACTTTTACTCCTTATAGTCCTGAAACAATTTATTGGCTTGCTTGACACGAAACCCATAGGTTTAGAAGCACCCTTCGCCGTAAATCAAATCTGCTTCCCGTTTGTTTGGCAGCCCTTTTAGGCACTTTACTGGGGTCAAATATGAAGAATGGCCCCCTAGGGCTAGGGTCAGCATTGGCTTGCACCCTTCTGTGTACTTGATCCCTTTACTGACCTCACTTCAAAACACTCTCACCTTGCTCCATCATAAGCAATGTCACAGGGTTCACAACTAGCACAATGGAACGAAAAAGTCTATTCAGAAGTTGTCACCATGACGTAGCGTTGCTCTACACAGTCAAGCGCTGAGGACAAACTGGCATGGCAAAGGCTCTTGCCTTCTCCAGCTTAAGAGTATACAAAGCAATTACTATGTAATAATTAACAATCTCGCAATCTCATTTGTCCCTAGCACATTCCGGTAATAAGTCCATGAAATTTCACTTCGTTCACCAGACCGTTTCACCCCACGAGGGGTTGTGGTCTGGGCACGAGACTAGGGCTACACTGCTGAAGTATTCATCACTCTGACATCCCATGGTTTATGTCCCTGACAACTTGGAGACAAAATGGGACACTACAAAACCAGGACTCTGGACTGTGGACTGGACCATAGACTGGACTCTGGACTGATCGTATACAGACAGAAAATGCCACTAAACCTACATAAACCCACAAAAGGCTGCTCTAGGTCTTTCTCAAGTCTTGTACGACTTTATTTCAACTCCACAGATAGTGTGGCAGTATTTTATCAAGCTTGGTCATAGAAAGATCCAGTCTGATTGGAATGATGTCTGACGATTGAAGTATACAGTCCAGTCCCCTCCTTTCCAAGAGGTTAAAGATCACATACATACTTCAACAAAGGTACATACGGCCAACTCCTCTATACCGACCGGCATTGACTTGTTACAACTGTGCAGACCACACTCATCTGTTTGGAAAGAACCTTCGTCAAACTTTAAATGAGCTCTGATTAGTATGCTTTTGCCAGCTTGAAGAATTGGAAGAGGGGGTATTTTCAGCAGAAAGCAAACTCCAGCCTTTCATGAAGTGTAAAAAACAGAAAGAATGTTGAAGTGCAAGTCACCGTAATATGGTTGGTGGGTCTATGCTGGCACATATTTTTCAGCCGAATTTTGAGGTCAAAGACCTCCACTGTAAGCCACCATTTTGATTTGGCTGGCAGGTCCATGCTGGCACATGGTGCCCAACGACCCTTGGTTTTCTGGCCACACTTTGAGGTCTATGCTGGCACACAGTGCATGCCCAACAACCTCCATTATAAGTCACTAACATGACTGGTGGGTCCACGTTGTCACATGGTGCTCAATGACATGTTTTGTTTTTCTAGCTTTTCTATACTGGCACCCAGCACCCAGTGACCTCCTGTACGTATAGCAGAAAGTTACACTTGGAGATCGGAGTTTAATGGAGATTACTGCCAAATTAATTTACCCAATATGCAACTGACAGATTAATTTGAATTCTTACTTGTTTTTGGACTCTATTCTCTTCCCAAGTTTCACGCCCTCCAGCTCCCTCTACAAAGAAGTTTCTCTTAGTCTAAGTCAGGGTCACTCGTCCTGTGGGAGATAAGATGTGGGTCATGCACTAGTTATGTACGTAAAAGTCATGGGACAGTGAGAGCCACATGTGAGAGTCATGTGATAGTCGTGTGACAGTTCAAACACACTGCTTGTTCAGTTGTGAATCAGTAACATGACTGTACATCATAAATGTGGATAATAGATGCACGGGGAACTGGATTGGAAACATGGGTGCTGAGTGGGCCTAGTCCAAATGTATGGAGTGTTGGCACAGCCTTTGATTGAATGCGGGTTTCACTGATTCTTTGTTGTACCTCTGGTGCCACACAGGGACTGTTTTGTCGTACACCTCTTGCACCGTCGGATCGGCCTTCAACAGGTGTATGCCTAAAGTGGTCATGAGTTTCAGAAAAAAGCATGCTAGGGCTGCCCCCCCCCCCCCCCCCCCCCCCCCCCAAAAAAAAAAGGATGAATCTCTGAAATTGTGATGCTTGTGTAGTTTTGCACCTCTGGTGCCACACGGGAACTATTCTGAGGCTCTCCATTTGGACCAATGGGTCGGCATTGACAGTTGACTGAAATACCATCTCAAAGTGAACTGAGTGGTTCAAAATGTAGGAGCTTTCGACATTCAAGACTCTAACCACATCCACTCATAAACGAGTAGGTGATCAAGAATCACAGGCAATGGTAGTTCGCCCTAGCAGAAAAATCAGCCTTGAACACTGAATTTCACGAGAATACTGTTTTCTAGGCCCATTTATGTTTAAACCTTGAGAAATGGCCCACCTGGCTCCAACCAAGGGCTACCCACGGCTAAGCCCAGACGTGGCCATGCTGTTTTGCACCCTCCGGGTGCACCCATCCACCTCCCCCTGAAATTTATAAACGCGTTCATAATACTTCCATTCTGGAATAATCTTTGATTTCTACACGGGACGGTCACATATATGGTACAGTCGATTGCAGTTGAGTTTGAACATTGCGCGTGCGTGTTGCGTTGGATGATTACGTTGCATGTCAGAGTTGCGCAATCTCCTTCCGTATCACATGGTTAGAATAATTTTTGCATGTGCATGTCTGTATACATTGTAGCTAGGCGCCTTGTTGAGTGAGAGCTGTTTCTCTGTTTTTCACATGTTGCGCTCCTTGAAAGTATGGAAATGTGGACAGCGTACAACTGTGGGGGATCTGATAGCTGTTCTGCTTCAAGTCATGTTCAACTTGGGCCGTTTCAAGCATCCAACAAAATTGTGTGCCGATCAGGTGATCAATCAGCCTCTGCTGAAAGTGAAGGGAAGGAGGTACGGGTTTTTTGTATTAATTTTGATGTAATGTGTTATAATGAGGCATATGGGTAGCTAGGTGAGAGTGCATGTGTGCGTCATGGTGGATGTGTTACTGCAGATTGCAATCTTTGTACAGAAAAATAGGGAACGGGCTAGCTTTGAACTCAAGTGGCTGGAAGCCCCACCGAGACTGGTTGTACTGCTTTCCCCGCCTTTTTCACATCTGTGCAATGATTGTGAAATCTTATTCATGGCTTGTATACAGCGGTTATCTGATGCCTGCCTAAGTATAGTCTCGTGCCCAGACCCTCCTCGCACGTGCGAGAAAGAGGGTCTGGTTACACAAGTCCAAATCCTTGGGCTCGCTTCAGAATTTGAAAGCGGCCAATGAAATTGCAAAGCGGCGTTTATTAGAATAATTTGGTAGCGGAGGAATGTAGTCATCAGCAATAATGGCTAAACGGTGTGTGTCAAGCGTCTTCGCGAAAGGTTCCCTGTTGAAGTGGTAAAAGCAGCAGTGTTGCTTGGAGTACAGGCATTAGGCTACGATGAACCCACGGAGGAACAAATGCACGTTCTGCGAGCATTTTCTTTGTTGGAAGTCTCCTGTCTTCCTACCGGGAGTGGAAAGTATCTGTGCTATGCTGCCTTACCGTCAGTTTTTGGATACCTAGCTACGATCTGTTGGAAGTCTTTCTGGCACACATAGTACTCGGCATCGGGCAGTCTTCTCTTGAAAGAAGGATCCATGAACTCGCCAACGAATCTCCGAACAGCTTCGTTTGTAAGTTTGCACGGGTTGAGCTTTCTGCGCTGTTTCACTGCTACAAGTAATATGTTGTCTCGCAGATGCCGCAGCGAATACATGCACGACTTTCAGCCATAATTTGGCCGTACTGTGTGTGATGATGAGATTCATGTTTCATTTAGCATTTTTGCACCTACAATTACAAGGATTCGGCAATTCCGCTAAGCCCAAGAATTCGGGCTTGTGTAACCAGACCCTCTCCCCCGGGGGGTGGGGTCTGGGCACGAGACTAGCCTGAGTACTGCATGAGCATCCATTTGATGATTGTGCATGTGTGTGTGTGCGTGTGCATGTGTGTGTTACATATAACCTTTTAACCCATTTGCAGGTTGTAATAGACCTAATAGACACTGAAGGGGACACTGAAGGGAACACTTAGATGGACTATAAAGTAAATGATAGCGACGTGGAAGTAGATAGAGCATCATCACATGACGTACAGGATCGTCCTGAAGTTAGATTTGAATACTCCATCAAAATAATGAATCCTGGGCGCCTGAGTGAGTTTAAGAATGTGCGTATTTGTGAATGGAAACGGTTTGGAAAGCTGAAGGACTTGAGAGCGTTTCTGACTACCAAAGTGCCTTCAGTTGATGTTGGTGGTGAGAAGCCTGACAATGACCATGTTGACTTGGGTTACTTAGAGCCTGGTCATGGAACGAAGGGCAAGAAGCAGTGGCTGAATACCGATGAAGATATTCAAGTGATGTATGAAAATCATGAAGGAAAACGTAGCATTCAGCTGTGGGCATGTCCAACGTGCTCAAGGAAAGAGTGGTAAAAAAGGTGAATCGAATTTTGAAGAGCACAAGAAAAGCCTGTCTGAAGTTGACGAAAAGTGTGATGAGCTACGCAAAAAGCATGGTAATATAAGTATACTCTTGAACAGTTAAGAATGTGGGCTCAGATGATACGTTTGGGGAAACACGTCTCAACTGATGAGCCGCCAGACAAACCATTTTGGTGTGGACGTAAACGGCAACAAAACAGCGTGTCACAGTCGCCACCGGCAAAAAGAGTACCTTCTACTACTGGAGTATCACCAGCCAAGAGAGTTTCAGTTCGCAGTGAACTTCTCGATCAGTTAGCTAAATGGCATAAGCTCAATGAGGGTGGAGTTGTATCTAACGAGGAGTATGAAGAGTTGAAGATAACTATTCTTTCTGACATTAAACAATTATAACACATGCACACAGGCAGAACAATTGTAATCACAGAAACTGTTCTTGATATTGTAAAACTATGCATGTACATGACATTGTATACCGTAGATCCGGAACTTTTTGTGTTAAATATATTTCGCCTTTTAATATTTCGCATTGTTTTATTTTCGTCGCTCGAGCAAACCGACGAAAATTACACCACGCCGTCCACATGTACGCGTATGCGTACACACGCGTTCCCGGGACCGGATACCATGTCGCGCCATTGAAGAGGAGCTGGAGCGTCAGATCAGCGCGAGCGAGGGAATGCAGCAGACACCCATGCTGTATCACTGATAGAGAGGGAACTGCCATCGGCTACTTACCTCGAAAGATTTTACCCGTCTGTCTCGGTCCGTGGTTCCAACTGCCTTCAGAAGTTCACTTCCGCGATCGCGCGCTTGGGCTGATATAGAAGAGCTCAGTGATCTTCCAGGATCGGGAACACCATCAACAGGTTTCTGGTAGCGCAGAGCCATACTTGTACTTCGAACTCACACATTCATAAATTATTCGACGTTGAAAAATTTCGTGTTTTCAATTTTCGTCGTAATACAGCATCGACGAAACAGTCTGCAGCTGTTACCGAGTCATATGCAGCCCTGATTATTGGTTTGGGAGGTCATCATGCTCTCTGAGATAGTATTTCACTAAACTGAATAGTTCCTCTGCAGGATTTAGATCAGGACTGTATGGTGGCAGAAACATGGTCACTATCCCAGCATCAGATAGTACCTGTAGTGCTGGTGACACATGATGTATAGCAATTATCCAGTACCAGCACAGACTTGGATTGCTGCCATCAAACTGAAGCATTTCTGGTATAAGAGTTCCTGTGATGAACTCAACAAACTTCTCTCCATTAAAGGTCCCTCCTCCCAATTCCAACGCAATGACTCCATCAGAGCACAAAGCTGCTACGGCTGATATCCTCTGTCCTCTATGCAAAAGGCGATGGTAGACAGGTCGTTCTCCCTTCAGTGCATATCCCATTTTTCTCACATTATCTCTCCTGTCACAACCCGTTTCATCAACCCACAGCAGTTGATTGACATTGAAGAATTGCATTTCAGCCATGAAATCCCCTCTATATTCACTAGACCTCTGCAAAGCCACCTGCTGTATCTTTTTGCGAGTGAAACCATGTCTGTGTAATATGCGGCAAAGTGTAGAAGGTGTGACTTGGATGCATGTAATCTCTTCTATTCTGTGCCTGACTTCACTTAGATACAGACTGGGAGTTTCTAACAGTAGACCAGTGACAAGCAGCTCATCATATGGAGAGAGCAATCTAGTGTTAGTACGATCAGGTTTGCATGGATCTACAAATCCAGTTTGTTCAAACAGCTTACAAATGTTGTGTACTGTCCCAACTGATACATTGAGACTCTGAGCGACTGATCTATAAGGTAGTTCCATACCAAACCGTTGCCAAACCATCCTGTACCTCAAGTCTGGTGAGTACGCAGCCTTTCTTCCCGGTTCACAAGACATTTCGAATTGCCAGCCACCTTTTGAATTAGACTCTATTCAACAAAGTACAAACTAGTCTTGTTCCCAGATCCAGGGAGAGCTGGGAACGAGACTAGAAGTACAAACAGTCCACGCACGTGTAACATGAAATGCAACGCAATCACGCAACGCAACACGCAATGTTCAAACGCAACTGCAATCGACTGTATTTTGGAATACGGTATCCATGTGTGGTGCGTGATCACGGTGTGTGGTTACCAAGCTGTCTGGTACCATTTGGGGAGGTGCTAATGATGCTGGTTAGTTTACAGAGTTCAAAGTCCTTCTTGCACACGTACACCGTGATCACTCAATGCACAACGCCGTTCGGTGACCGCACACCGTGATCACACACAGCACAGGGCCGTTCGGTGACCGCACCAGGTGATCAATCACCGCACAAGGCCATTCAGTGACCGCACACCGTGATCGCTTACCACACAAGACAGTTTAGTGACCGCAAACCTTGATCACTCACCACACAAGACAGTTCGGTGACTACACACCACACAAGATAGTTCAGTGACCGCACACCGTGATCATGCACTACACCCATAAACCGTATAATTATCCATCAATAGCGAAATACCATAATATATCTAAATCAGCAAAAACATGTTAACACTACCGGGCCACCACAGTACATGACAGTTCAGATATCAATCCTTATCCCACTTCCAATCAGTATTGTAATGAAGTCTGCACCAATAAGTACGTACTTCCAGCACACAGCAATAATTAGACTACATCTACAGTAATGTTATAAGTGAGACTTCGGATCACCTGGTCTGCAGTCCAGAGCCCACTCCACTTCTGGCCTAGTCTTTAATTAGCATTTAGTTTCTATTGGCTGCACTTCATCTGCAATGAAGGGAAAAAAGGAGCAAAGTGTGATATACATGCCATTCGGAACATTTGTAATGTGTATGAAATCAACAATGGGGAATATTACATGATAAGGGCACCCAATGAACACAATCGGCTAGAACTTGATGCTTGAAAGCAACTCCGTGTAAACCTGTACTAATCTACTGCAGGAGCTGCTGACCAGCCTCAAGTGCTGCACTGCACTAATGAGTTTTAACCCTTTAGGACCCATAGCGCCAAATGTCGTCATAATACTTTCAGTTTCATCATGTGACTTCCGGCAATGTCCTTGGGAGATAGGTTCTGCGACAGTAGAAAGGGCGGGACAGGGGGAGGTGGGTGGGTGCACCCGGAGGGTGCAAACAGCATGGTCGTGTCTGGGCTCCACGGTAGAAAGGTCTTGGTCGGCACTGGGAGGGCCATTTCCATCGTTTTGGCATAAATGGGGTCAGAAAGTAGCCGTCTGGCTTTGTAGGGCCTCGATTTCCAGCATACATCGCCCATTTGTCAGCTACAGCGGGTTGCCATTTCTCGGGAGGCTTGATTGCAAGTCCGTTAATTGGTGGGTGTGGTTAAGTCACGTATACACTTAGTATAGCTGAAATTACCTGTGTGAGCAGTTTCGAGCCCAGCAACGCCAAGGAACAGAAATTAGGGTATGTTGAAGTGTTCTATAGACTGAAAATGACCTAGAGAAAGAAATTTGGGCCCTAAAGAGTTTTAATGAGTACATGTAGCTGCACTTAGTCAAGCATCCGCTTGATACTCATGCTGCTCCCAATCCATGTGCAGCCGTTCACACTCAGGACTAGTGTCAGTGCCCCTTGCAGCTCTATCTCCCTTCTGCAATGTTCTGCAATGTACAGTGTTGTTCTTGCTACCATAAACTCCTATGGAAACACTAATCTGTCTGTCTGGACTCTACCCAATAGGGTTTCCAGGTATAGCCTCGTTCCCAGTCCCATGCCCAGCTTTTCATCACTTGCAGTACGGTACAGCAGGGAGGTCCCGGTACAATTCCTCACGTGAGTGACGTCAAGGGTAGAAAGATGATAGAAAGGCGGTAGAAAGACCTCAGAACAAGGCGTACGTGGGTCTCAGAACAGGAAGGTACCAGGCACATGTATCTAGCTATCGGGGGACGACTGTCATACTCACCAAGCGTTGAACGTGTAGATGGTTGAATATCGTGCAAAACGTAGCGGCTTCGTTCCAAAAATGTTGCCATTTGTCAATTACGTCATGCTCATGTGAGGAAGTGTACCAGGCCTTCCCCGTTTTACCGTACCGCAAGCAAAGAAAAGTTGGGTATGGTACTGGGAATGAGGTTTCTAAGCACTAGCCACTTGTATGCGCCTGTCACATTCGGAATTATTCCACCCCTCGAAAAAGCTAAGAAACAAGGAGAAATGTCTTTAACCAGGCTCAGTCCTATCCATTACAAAATGTAGAATTTAGGGAGGGGATGGGACTGAGCCTGGTTAAAGGCATTTCTTCTTGTTTCTTAGCTTTTTCGAGGGGTGGAATAATTGCGAATGTGACAGGCCATCACTAAATCCTTTTTATTTTTCTCAGAAAATTTTTTGCCACCAGTTTGCGTACTTTTTTTGAGCACATAAAATGTGTAACTTCTTAGTCATGGTACATGCAACATCACGTCACCATAAGGGTACGGGGGAACTGGATGTATGCCAGACTGGTGTTGTTACTTAATCACCATGTTAGCCTTGTTCCTAGGCCTGAGACTACGAGGCGATCACCATGTCAACAAGCTGTGATGGTCTCTCTTGATGGATGTGGACCTTCTGCTGGGCACTGAGCAGGCTTTAAAGCAGTTTCCATTAATAGTTTTTGATGTTGCTGTTGTGATCAATGTTTATTGTTGCCTTCGCGGATGAGGGGGTGGGGCATTCACCTTTCATCAGATGAGAGAGCTCGATGGCAGCCGTGTAGGTCATGTGCTTGCAATGGAAATCCAAAACTCTACCTCACAGTTCTGCACTGTAGTTACGTCATGAAAAGAAAGCCACGCCTCCATGATGGCATAGTCACAATACATCTTGACAAGAACAGGTTGGTAGAACTTCCTCGTAGCAGTAGGAGCCACCAGATGACGGATTCACAGGGATTCTGTTAGTGTACCAAACGCAGCCATCACAAGCAAAAGAACACAAAAATGTGCTTGCATTTTGGATTGCACATGCGCAATTGGCGAACACGTGACCTCACTGCCTCAAAATGGCGTCGTGCTAGAATGCAAAATGGCGTCGTGGGGCCTGGGAACAAGGCTAACCAGGCCCAGATTGAGTTGCTTCTGTGGTGGTTGACATTTCTCACTGACAATCGTGTTTTACTAATGCATTACCTCGAGATCAGGCCAAGCTACCAACTCTCACGCTTTCTGTGTAAGACATGCATGACATGCTTATTCATACTCACACACATCAAGACGTACATGTACATGAATTGACCTCTGACCATGCCACCACTCATGTAAGATTTCTATACTGCTAAACTTATTGATGAAGCGTAATTAAGACCTCACCAGGTCCCTGTCCTGAGGTTGGAGGCTCCAACATTCACACCAGAAGTAAGTGGCTTGGACCGTTTTTCATGGTGCAAAATAATTATTAACAATTATTATTACGTCACGCAAACCGAAGAACGAACAGGAAACCAGCTGGGACTGGGAACGGAACTTGCTTAACGAAATCTCATGCCCAGAATCAACCTCGGCTTCGTTCGTGGACGCCAAACCTCTTCGGCACGGAGTCTGGGCATCGCAGTACATGCTGCATTCGACAGTAGCATTGGAAATTGAATAAAAACGACAGACCTCATCATTTCAGACAGCCCCACCACCTGCTCACATCCTAGCCCCTCCCCCATGCTCCCACCCAGCCCCTCCCCCATGCTCCCACCCCAACCCCTCCCCCATGCTCCCACCCCAGCCCCTCCCCCATGCTCCCACCCCAGCCCCTCCCCCATGCTGTCACGCCAGCCCCTCCCACATGCTCCAACCCCAGCCCCACCCCCCAATGCTCCCACCCCCCCAATGCTCCCACCCCCCAATGCTCCCACCCTCCAATGCTCCCACCCCCCAAACTTACCCTGGGGTGGAAGGTATTGAGCTGGGTAAGGTCAGAGTGAGGGCTCACCTCACCATAACCTCACCCGAGCTCAAACTTAGCCCGAATGGCTTGGACGCAACTGCGCTCGCCTTATATACCCCAAAGCCGGCCGGTGACGCGCGCCGGTAATGCTCCAATTTGATTGGTTGGTTTCAATTTTGGCGGTAAACAGGTGTGCACGCGTCAACTGTGGGCAATGGTGAGCGTGTTCCCGTCTCTGTCGTTTTTCTTGGGTCTTCAATGCCCTTGGTCTTCTCCTGTAGGCCCTCTACATTGACGCTTCATTTGTTGCTGTCCTTGTTGTTGACTCTGAATACTATTCCGTAGGCATGAAGGGTGGTGCCTATACTCCATACCGAAGAGATTTGGCGTTTGGGAACGAGGCCGATGTTGTTTCTGTGTTGAGTCTCCATTTCTGAGGCATCGTTCCCGGGTTTCTGTGCTTCGGTTTGCGTTGGCAATAATACACGGAGCATTGAGAATGGTCGAAGGTAAGTGATGAGAGAGAATGGGGAGAAAGGGAGGGGGCCGGGGAAGGTAAAGAAAGAAGGCAGTGAGGAGGGAGGTAGATGTCAACAATTACTCTCCTGTATGCTTAGAGAGTTCGTAACAAACCCTCCAGAGATAGCTAACAACCATACTGATGGTTATGAATGTACATGGAGAGTGTACGTGTTTGGGAGGAGAGAAGAAGGGAGAACTGGTAGAGTGGCTATCCAGCAAGATGCAGTTTATCTGCTAAGTGTGTGCTAATGATGCCCAGAAACAATTCCTAGACTGTTCAGTGGAATGTTGAGATTACCTACTTAATTCCCCTCCCTTCCCAGGCCACTGTTGGGGAACCAAAGAATGTGCCAGCATTGCTGGACCAATCCGTGCTGAGGCTGCCCCTGCAAGCTATGTCAGTCAGGATGAAACGGTCTAGGTGTGCATCTCTTCAGTTCAGCAATGCACAGAAGAAACTAGCTGTAGACACGGGACTGGACGGGCACCGTTGTCGTCAAAGTTGCTCTGTGATTGCACCGTCCACATGCTGTTCAAGTCCGTCGCGGGGCTACTTCAACTTCTGAGTATTACGTTGTTTCCTACGTAGACGACACCTATGGGCACTCCTCTATCCAGGAGAATCGCTGAATATGAAGCTTCAAAAGTCTCACCACGGACTCGACAGGAGTGCAGATGGTGTAGATACGGAGAAGCTCTGATGGCCCGTCATCTTCTGGTAGTTTATCCTATGATGTGTCAAGTGAGCCTACCCAGTTTTATCTGTTCTTGGATTTGCGTTGATGGATGCGGAAGAGTGGCACGGGGGAAGGCCTGGTATTACCCATCACGTGATTGATGCCAGGTGGATGTAGGTGGGTGTGGCCCAGCCACAAATACATTGAAAATCTGGTTGACAAAGTTGTGTGATCGTCTGGGAGTCTTGAATAGCGTTCCAACGATCCGACTGGATGATGAAGTGCTTCAGGACCTGCTGAAACAACTACAGGCCCAACCCCCCCTGCGTCCACCTGACATCGCTCACATGATGAATGGTAGCAGGCCTTCCCTGTGTATTTATTCTCAAACCAAAGAACAGCGTAGGACTGGGAACGAGGGTATACATTTTGCTACGTATAGTAGAGTTTTGCCGTGACAGTTATACAGCTATGTCTTCTGTTGAATACAAATGTTTTGCTTGATACTTCATGCATTTGAACAATGGAGTGCACCTTTAGCTACTTCGAATTTACCTGGAACAATGAGACAGATGTGATTGGGCTGTCTTAACCATGAGCACATTTGATTCTATACTAGCTGACAACACAAGGTGCCACGATCGCTGTCAATGCAGGACATTGTGGGCAAGCTGCATCCACCGAGGAGCGACTGAAGTTGCTGAGGTGAGTGTCAGTGAAGTCACAATAGTAGTAGGGGTATTTGTGGTAGTACACCAAAACTATTCAACCGGTCTCGTTTGTTGCTTGTTTTGTACATGGCACTTAACCGATAAAACCATCTACAGATGGCATGAGACTTTCATCAGTGATGTCGGACGTCCGGCAATGTCCTTGGGACTAAAGCTCTGCGTCAGCAGTGAGGGTGGGACAGGGGAGGTGGGTGGGTTTCAGCACTCGGCCAAGGTAGCATGGCCGCTTCTGGCCTTGGCTTTCTTGGTTGGAGCTTGGTGGGCCATTTCCCCCCTCCTTTGCAAGAGAAAACAGTTCTCTTTGCCTTGTAGGGCCTCCATTTCTGACAGTGAAGCATTTTTCTCGGTCTAGACGGGCGATGGTCATAACTACTGAATGCCCCTTGATGGGTGGGTGTGGTAAAGTCACGAATGTGTGAGGATTGCTGCATGGTCATGTGTATGGAGTTTGGGGGCTGAAGAGTGGACAGAACTCGAAATTGGTTTAGTGCATCCATGAGCTAAAAGGGGCCTCCAGAGAAAAAGAATTTATCGGTTAATGGCCCTCTGCAGTATTATTTTCATTGCAGTTGCATTTTGATTTGTCAAGAGAACAGTTAGGGGAATAACCATGATAACAATCAGCTTGGAAGTTCCTTCCTGCACATGATATGGGTATGGATTCTGAACTGCACGATGGTGTTCATCTAGGTTGTTGCTGTGGTGCATGGTCTAAGTATGATAGAAACAGACTAATGACCCACTTAAACACCCTAGGGCAGTGAATGTGCGGAAGTGTGAATGACATATATCTCTTGTCATCTGCTGCAGCTGAACGATCGATCAGTTCAAGAACAGAAAGTTGTTTTTGTTGGCTCAAACCTCTGGAAGGAGGTGAGTCTGAAGGGGGATTGCGTGACCATAGATTTCTGGTGGCACATACCCCTTTACGTTAGGTTACCTTTATCCGTCTGGGGCCACCGACGGTTAAAGGTAACCTAACGTAAAAGGGTATACCTTTAACCGTCGGGGGCCCCTGATGGTTAAACGTAACCTAACGTAAAGGGGTATGTGCCACCACATACCCCTTTACGTTAGGTTACCTTTAACCGTCGGGGGCTGCCGACAGTTAAAGGCACATACCGCTGTACGTTAGGTTACCTTTAACCTAACGTGAAGGGGTATGTGCCACCTTAAGGTGGCACATACCCCTTTACGTTAGGTTACAGTTGGGGGCCCCACACAGTTAAAGGTAACCTAACGTAAAGGGGTATGTGCCACCTTAATGTGGCTCAAGTTGTTACAACCACTCAGACACTGTTTTGTACGGATGTACCTGGTGTAGTTGTGTCATCAGGGCTTGCTTGGCTCATGCATATCCAGCCTGAGGAAATGAGCCTGGATGTGAGGCCGTAAATGTCCTTCCATGCCTGACTGTGGATGACATTGTTCTGTCTTCAGCTATGCCATCCATATTGTGTATTGTGTGTAACCTGCCCAGGTATTGCCTTTGGGCAATGAAGACATGTCGAAGAATTTCCGGCTTGTTCTCCTACAGAAGGACCTGACGTTGTATGTGGACAAGAGTTGCCCTGTGGAGGATCTGATGCAGGAGGCTGCGAATGAAGTAACAGATATCCTTGTTTACTCTCCATTTCTCTTTAGTGGGAGAAAGGGAGGGCGTGGGAGAGGGGGAGGGCGTGGGAGAGGGGAAGGGTGTGGGAGAGGGAAGGGAGGGACCTGGGAGAAGAGAGGGGAGAGGAAAATTGTGAGGTACATAGAAACAGAAAGGTTATATAAAAAGCTGCAACTTCAACTGCAATCTCAGTTTACAAAACAGTAACAAAAGCTCAGTTACAACTACTCTGCTGTTGCCTGTCGCTCATGTTATTGAAGGTATTCGTAAGTAGCGTATTGTCAATGGTTTAGGTAGCCTCAAAATATTATACTTCCAGTCTTCTCCCTCAGCTACACTGCGAATAATCTATCAACCAAAATTGGTTGCCTCAGTTGCACTATAGTGATGACTCATCCCCTGCCTCCAGTGATCAACCTCCTGCTTTCTGTCAGTATATGAAATCATTTTTGTCCCACAAAGCACAAACTACACAATAGCTGTACATGAATATTGTAAGAATATTCACCTAACCAATAACCTCTTCATGTACTATCATGTACATGTATGTACTTGCATGGCAGGAGGCAGAAATGGTGCTGTGTGGTAATCATCCACCCTCACAATCTGATGTCAAGGATGAGGAGAGACAGTACGTAAGTTTTCTCCTTCTGAGGCATCCCTACCCATCCTATCTAAGTTATGCACCATTCCTGCTAGTCACACCTAGGTATGTACCTACATGTAGGTGGAGAGTTGAGGTTGAACCCACACCTAGAATACGAGTCCAAACCTGTACGCCTGTAGCTCTCTTCCAGTTTTGGCACCTATAAAACGTTAATTGAAACAGTATGTTCCGCCTGTAGCTCTCTTCCAGTTTTGGCACCTATAAAACGTTAATTGAAACAGTATGTTCCATTGTGAATTTCCATGCAGATTACTGATAGGGAAGGAGGAGCTGGAGCTGGGTGAGAACGAGGCTCTGATTCCAGTGCCATGGCACATTCCCAAAAGGTGGGAGTAAGATTGACAGTACAGGAACGTACATGGAGATGTTCATACTTCCTCCTTGCTTCCGTTCTTCCTTCCCTCCCTCCTCTCCTCTCTTCCTTCCCTCCTGCATTCCACCTCATTCTCCTGCTCCCTCCTCCGTTCCTACCTCAACCTCCTGCTCCCTTCATCACTTCCAACCTCAACCTCCTGCTCCCCTCATCACTTCCTACCTCAACCTCCTGCTCCCCTCATCACTTCCTACCTCAACCTCCTACTCCCTTCATCACTTCCAACCTCAACCTCCTGCTCCCTCTTCACTTCCTACATCAACCTCCTGCTCCCTCATCACTTCCTACCTCAACCTCCTGCTCCCCTCATCACTTCCTACCTCAGCCTCCTGCTCCCCTCATCACTTCCTACCTCAACCTCCTGCTCCCCTCATCACTTCCTACCTCAGCCTCCTGCTCCCTCCTTAACCCTTCCCAATCTCAGACTGCCCATAGTGTGTTTGGAGTTCTGATAATCACAGATGTACGTACGTTTGTCTATTTTTCTGAAAACTGGACATTGGCAAGGCAACTGTATAGTGAGCAATATTCCTGCTTGAAGAAGATTGCCAGAGTTACAGTTGAGGCCTTACGTTTTGTCAACACATGATTAGTGCCCTGAAAGAACTGTCCAGCGGACTATAAATGCTTAGCATGTGACATGACGTCATGGACAAAGGCTGAATGTTCTCATTCCGTATCTGCACATTCAGTTACACACTCTCCTTTTGCTGTGTAGGGTGAAAGGCCGTCATCAGATGTAGAGAGGAAATTCTGAGAAAGAGCTATATAGACAAGGTGAATTAATGCTGATACGTAAGATGTGTGCAATAACTGTAGTATTACGAAAGAGCCCCCACTTGTGAAATGGCATCTACTCCCACTGACATGGTTGACCAGTCTCGCAAGATGGGATAGTGAATAGCCAAGCATAGTCGTAGTTTCACCTCTCATTTTGCTTATGATTGGCCGAATAGTCGGCCAGAGGGCAGTAGAAACTAGCTTTCATCATTTCTAGGCATACTGAAGGCTCTATGGTATCTTCAACACTCAAAGCAGCAACTACTACCGTCGGACGGAATGTGGTGGATACTAACCAACGATGGTTGAGTGTGTAACCAGCGCTCTTAAAATAATGTCAAAACACATTGTAAACAGCACCTACTGCCTTCTTTGATGAACATGTAAGATGTACTGCCCACGGGTGCTCTTTTGTAACACTACAGTATATTGTGTACATGCATGTACATACCTATTCTTGGGGACAAATATAGGTGCTCGTCTGCTGGGCATGTGTTGTTGTGATGCCAATCCTTCCCTGTCTATAATGATGGCATCAGCAAATCTCAATAGAAAAATAGCCGGCATGGGAACATCACACTGGATGGGCATCATCACTGAGTTCAACACCATTGTCCATGTATAGAACTGCTTATTAGAACAAAGCAAAGCATTCTTTGCCCATAGGCGTAGCAGGCGGTCCGGCAGGTCAGGCAGTCGCCGGACCAATAATTTTGTCACAAAAATATTTTTCGCCATAGTACCTACTTGCAACTCCTGGCCTCGTCTCCTCAGCTCGCAATACTGTGTGTTGCCTTAAACCGAACGGCTTGGGAACGAGACCGCAATCTAGTATACCCTATATGTGTACGTACGTATAGTCTCAGAACCAGACCCTTCGAAGGGTTTGGTTCTGAGACTAGTGTACGTACGCATTACGTAGCTACGCTCGTGAGTGAAATTTGAGCAAGATAGAAGCACATGGCGGCCCTGGGCCTGCAATCCTCTTACACCTGGAACTTGCAGTGCAAAGCACGAAGGTGCCACAAGAGCCCATCCTGATAACTGAAAAATGAAGGCGGAAATTTTTTTCCACACTTCACGCGGACTGATCACCCCCTACATACCTCTATTCACTGCAGCTGCAGCGTGTAACTTTGCCCAACCATCCTGCAAATCACTGCTACGCCTCTGCCTGGTTGCTAAACATTGACTAACTACCGTAGTTACTCATTATCAAGTGACTGTTAGCTAGATTGCCCGACTGCACTGAACCCTGTAATGCACCACAAACTGGTATCTAAACTAATTAGCGCTACTCACTGATCAGCCGAAACAGCGGTTGGTCTTTGAAAAGTGTGCATTATCTAGATGCAAAGTGTGCATTAGAGTTCAGTCATGTGTCTGAGGCATCTGATTCGTTGAGAATCACTAGCTCATGTGAGTAGCACTAAGGTGGTTTTCATGGGCGTCTGAAGTTTGGATACCACAAGTGTGTCTGTAGTCTGTAGCGTAGGGCTGCTATCCTAGCTGGAGGGAGGAACTAAGTACAAGTGTGTTGAGAAACACCCACTTGAAAATCATAATTGCCACCAAGGTGTCTAGCTAGATCTAATGCACTTAGAGTTCTTAGTGATGTGGTCCAATCCTAACCACAGCATGCCCATTCTTGGGTAGCGGATGCCTGGAGTGAAATTTGAAATTGCTAGCTGGCTAGATATATTGCTCTCTTGCAATTATGTGCATTCCAATGTCAACTGTGATGTCATACTTATACTGCAGACTGTGCCTATTATCTACAAAGGTCCTATCTAGTGGTTATGCCTATTATTAATTTATATTCTATGCGATTATTCTCGAAATTATGGTAGCATAATCCGTCAAGGCCTATTCTCAAATCTCCACCTATTATTCTTTGATCAATCCCTGTAATATCTAGAGTGCCTCAAGGCTCCAATCTTGGACCCCTCCTTTTTCTGAACCATCTTGCAAAGATAATTATAATCTCAGTGATGGCGCTAAGTTGTCACTTTATGCTGACAATGTAGTGTTGATTAACTCACCTTAAGACTTTGTTGCTCTCCATGACGTTGACGGGTTGAGCATTGCATGGCAACTTTCTCTCACTCAATCGGGACTAAAATGATGTGAACTATTTTTAGTCTCAACTTCTGCTTGACAACCACCCACCAGATCAGGTGATTATTCAAGTTCCTTTGTCACATGACCTCCCTTCGGGCGAGCATGTTCAATCATGCAGCCTGCAGTAGGGTTAGAAAGATCCTTAGTCTACACTACAAAATTGTTTTACTTCACTGCACCAAGTCATTCTCTTGTTCTTTCCTTCAATAGACCGTGCCTTGATACCATCTGGTCCCCTCACGTGAAAAATGACAAGTTCTAGACCCTGATGACCTTCCTGCAGTGTCAGAGACAGTCCTGTATACAAGATCATTTACAAACTGTGTTACTTTGAAGACGGCATTGTCATTCCCAGTACCCACCATGCACCTCATATATCTAACCTTGTGGTATTGATCCGTCCCATATTGCTCCTACGAATTCGTATTCATTAATTTTGTACCATGCACTATAATTTAAATGAATGTTCTGCATTCAAAAGTCATCTTCATATTTGGGGATCATGTTTTGTACGAGCATGTGTGTTGATGTCATGTATCCTTGCCTCTATTATGATAGAATTGTTGTAGAAAGAGGGCATTTGGTCGTCCCATGGGTTTCATCATTGCAGGTCCACATCTGTGAACCCCTCCAGATTGCTCTTCAGCACAAGGGAATGCAGCTGTGGTATGCTGGAAAGCAGTTGTCTTACTGCAGCGGTTTACGAGACGTTTAGAGGGAATGTACCTTTCTTGGCCTGAAATTTCAGCCTATTATTCTCACTTCTTTTAGCTACCTCATAATAGTATGCTAGCACAGATTCACATCCTATAACAATGTATATATCAGGGTGTAGCTACTGCTCGAGGCTGCATGTGTATACACTGCGTGTCTTGAAGGTTGCATCTGGAAGCTCCTAAAATTAATGACATTGCACCGTCAGTAGCATTAGTAGTAGGACACACCGTTCTTCAAAATTTGATTCGTGCCTATTATAAAAAACATTGTTAATAATTAGCAGCACAGACTCAAAAGTTCAGATGTTCTGAGGAGATGACTGTGTGATGGTACAAGGCAAAGGTGTAAAATCACTGGACCTGCACGGCAGGAGTAGTCTGCTGTGCTTTTGATACAATGGCGGTCACTGGAAGTGCATGCATCACTGCATGCCATCATTGTACAAGCTAAAAGGTGAAGGTCACTAGCTAAATAGTGAAACATTGCCACATGTGAGTACAAATTGGGTTAGGGTGACCATCACGCCCACTACCTATTAAGGACACCACTTTCTATTGGAGAAGCACACTATATAGTTTGGCGAAAACTCTTGTGGTGAAATCACTTATTATCATACAGTACAGGTAGAAATGTACATGATTAAAAACAACAAATAGAGAAGTGCAGCAAATAAACAGCATGATATTGAATGACAGTACACACCTGTACAGGAGTAAAACAAATTCGATGTGTATATATTTTTTGCATTCCTCAGGATAAAATGCACTTACAAGGACCAAGGGTAATTGTAAGTTTCACGAATAGGACTGCATCATCAATTGGTCCCCTCACAATGTTACAAGGCTGAGTTGTTGGCACTTTGTAAAAGGCATCTTTAACACTGTCACCCACCTGCGCAATGAAATAAAGGAATAATAATTATTCATTAAGCTCAACATAGCCTCACAATCATATACCCATAGGCTTGTTTCCAACACCTGCCTCACTGGCAGTACAGTTAAGCAGGAGAGGTCCTTGTACGTTTCATTGCGTGAGTGATGTTAGGGTAAGAAAGACATGAAATGAATGTGGGCACATTAAAAGGTTCTTCAATCGTCAATATAGTCAGGGCATATAGTCGAGACTAATTGAATGTTCAAAAAATTAATATCCCCTTCCCCACTTCAGACTTAAAATAGTGTACAACATGGGACCTTGTTCCCAGGCCACTGTGCAGCTTTATCGCTTGCAGTACAGAAAATCGGGGAGAACCTCACCTGAGCATGACATAATTGGCAAATGGCAAAAAGGAAAACGTGATGTTTTTGTGTGTTCAACCATCTACACGAAAAAATGCTTGGTGTCACAAGTGAGTGTTGACATCATCGTCAATGATGATGTCATGATGTGCTCTTGTTGGTGTGTAATACTGTGTATGACAGCCGCCCCTTGCTAGCCAGATGTGTGATATGTTACCTGGTACGTTTACTGCTCTTGCTGTTCTGAGCCCCACTATGTAGCTTAGGCTCAGTGCATGCCTACAAATTCCGTCACATCAACACTTCCTCAGAGAGCTATTGCAGCACCCCCAAGGACATACTAAGGGTGTTGTACATGGTTTGCAGAATTGTTGCAACACCTAGCCTCGTTCCCAGGCTCCTCCCCAGGTTTTTGTCGCATACTGTACACATAAAAAAAACGGGAGAGAGCCTGGAAGATTTCAATACGTGCACAATGACGTACGTAACTATGCATGGTTTTATGTGTGGTTTTTGGCAATCGAATTATGCCATTTGATCTTGCTGGATGCCACTCAGTACGACAACGAGGAGTCTCTGGAAGACCACAATGAACAACTGTGAAATATACATGGTGGTTTCAAGAGACAAATCACGAGCAAACACTCAGGCTATATAGCCATGCTTTTTGCTTTCCCGAGATTACATGTAGTACACAGGTCGTGTGCTATCAAGTGGGACGCCATGTGCCTAGCCAAGAGCGCATGATGACATAATTGTTTTTTCACGGCGGAGGAAGAGCGTGTGGCTGGCAAAAATTTGAAACAGGCGGAATCTCTGGCGTGTACTAAAAGTAGAACACATGAGCTCAACACGTTGGCTTCTTCACGGATATCACGCCACTGTTGTCGCTCATCTTGCGAAGTCTGCGCTCTCACAGCCCTTATTGACACAAAGCGATTCGTTCTGCATTGCTACACGAGCCTGAAAGTCGAAGATGGGGAGAAACGGTAGCCTCATTCCCAGGCCTTGCCCAGCTTTTCGTCGCTTACAGTCCACGTGGGAGAGCCTGGGAACGAGGCTAGAGAAACGGTGGATGATTGTTTGCTCCACGAAGTACTTCGAAGTTGAAGGGGGTCGTATTGGCCCAGTTTTGTCCCTGAGTGATTGTCCCTGAGTGATTGTCCTCTGGCTCGAGATCGACCATTTCGCAGCTGTACTATTTCTCACACTCTGTTCTCACCCGCAATCTAGCTACAGTGTGACTGGATGTGCTATTTTAGTACACGTGAAAGATTCTGCTTTCACCACGGGAGAATACGTAGTCACATGCTCTTCCTCCTCCGCTGTGAAAAACAATGTGTCATCATGCGCTCTTGGCCTAGCGTACCCCGGTGTCCGCGTGAAATACCGGGAGTGGACGCTGGGCCTCGCCAGGGATAGCTAACCAGCAAGTTTAGATGGCCAATTTTAAGCTGTGTTCATTTTGTAAAAGGTGCTGTCAAGACTCACAGTTGTTTGCTGAGCAGCATCCAGCATCTGGGAACGAGGCTAGCAACACCAGTGTTAAGTCTACCATGTGGTTTAATCCTTTATTTGCTAGACAAAATGCAATACTTCTGGCAATGTCCTTAGGTTCTGCTCCAGCAGAAAGGGTGGGACAAGGGAAGTTGGGCAGGTTTCAGTACTAGGCCGAGGCTGCTTCTGGGTTTTGGCCATACTTGGTTGGCACGGGGTGGGCCATTTCTTGCCTCCTTTGCACGAGTCGTTTGGCCATGTAGTGGCTCCATTTCTAGAAGAGAAGCTTTTTTTCTCAGTCTGTATGGGTGGTCATTGCCTGAGAGCCATCATTATTGAAAGCTCGCATGGTTTTAGTCACAAATCTGCACAGGATGGCTGCAATGGCACTTGAGTCAAGTTAGGAGCTTCAAAAAACCCCATGAAGTGGAAATATGGTACATCCAAAGGCTGGAATTCACCTCCATTGAAAATAATTCAGCAATTAAGCAGTAGTGGGGAACCAGGGAAGTGTCCTGACCACATGTTTACATTACCTACTTTAAAACTACTTAAACTGCACGTGTTGACATGGCCTACTTAAACCAGTTGGGCTTCACAGGTGTATACGTAGCCTATTTAATCAGATTTCATGCACTGAATATAAAAACATGTCTGGGTATGAACCTGCCTACAATTGGACTAGAATTTGGGGACTGGGAAAAGATACATGGTATTTACCCACAAAATGCAACATACTTTGTGTGCACAAATGGAGTAGGTCTACCTGCTAAACATCACGGATGATGACAAGATATATATTATACCAATAGCTACGTATAATGCTCACTTTGTCATTCTGCCGGTGTAGGCGGTAGTCAGTACAGAAGAGGAGCTCAAGATCTGTGCCAGCCAATGTACACCTGGTTGGACATAATAATTATAAACATATGAATCTGTGAGAGCTAGCCACCAAGGTGATGCTTACTTGGCAGGCTCATGTGGCTTTCTTGGAAGCACCTTACATATGAATGCAAGCAGCATTCCTATGCAGTATGGGCATACCCGAATCTATGGAACGTGAAATGAAATGGAATGAAATGGAACAGAATAATAGTAGCTGGGCGGAGCACGCACATGCACGAATTAAAACTGTAAGTAGCTACAGGTAGCTGTAGTACAGCTAGCTGTGAGAGAGTGCTCTTACTTTCGAAGATAAGACTGTGGTGAGAGTCCCTCGAAGGAGTGTGCAGTGGTGTGATTTTCTTGGGGACATGCCACCCGGAGCTGTGAGAGAGCTCTTATTTTTCGAGTGACAAGACTTCTGTGGTACCTGGTGCAAGCCCATAAGACTTACATGTTGTTGCATTCTTTGGGGACATCCTACCGGCCTGTCGAGAAAGTTAAGAGTGACGTTTGGCAGATTTTGTGCAGCTACAGTCATGCTTGCCCCCTCCCTCTGTGTTGCACGTATGTGACCAAAAAGAGTGGCCAGAGGAATCTGATGGTTCGTTCCATAGATTCGGTATGCCCATTCTTAGGGAGTATACTTCCCTACAGGTGGGAGCTGATCTTGGTGTCTGGCTTTCATAAACATTGAAAGTGCTCAAGGCACCACTATCAATCAAACTTGGGTTAGCTATGTATGCTAGGTGACTGGATTTCAAGAGACTAAAATTGACCTCATCTGCTAATGACAGTTCAATGTAACTGAGCATTCAGGAGCACATGTTGGGCAAGCCCCCAAGAACTCAATTAACGCCACTAACTCATCGTTGACCAAGATGAAAAAGTTTAGATTTTTACTTAGGACTGCCACATTGGTAATCAGTAGGCTAAGATTTGACTGTCATTGCCTGGCAACGTCAAAACATTCCATACGTAAGTAGCTCTTGTCTTTTTGACCAGAAGTAAATTGAATTAGGGGAAGCTGCATGTTATTTTGAAGATTCCTGTGTGAATATACTTCTCCATGCAGTAGGCAAGTCTGGATAGGTTTGAGTCCAGCACCGCACTTCGTACTAGATGGTGAAAGAATTTTTGCAGTTATTATTACATGTGGGTACCCATAACCTTAACCATGGAATGCCTTACAGTTGAGTACATACTGCTTGCCATCATGACATTCAATACTGTGTCCTCCTACCTCACAAATGATTGCAGTGAACAGCAGCCAAGTGAAGCAGCCAATGCGTGTGTTCTTGTCACTGCAGGTAGAAACACACTGATTCTGATCCACAGGGTGGAAAAGATCGATGTACGTACTATGTACTATCAACAGTCCGCTACATGTCTTGGTATCAAGTTATCAACCAGTTTGGCACCAGGACATGCACACTGCCATACATGCATTCACACACGCACACACACTCTCACTCACACATGTACATGTACACACACACACCAAACACACAGTCACACCCATGGTCACACACTAACACATGTACGTATTTCGGAGACAACATAGTCTGTGTCCCTAATCACCCATGCACAGAAGTTGAGGCGTGAGAAACACACCACTCCTACCCTGTGCTGAGGTAGTCGTACATCTCCTTCATCGCACAAGACCCACAGAAAGCAAACAGCACCTCTCGGTAGAAGTTGAGTGTGTGGTTGGGTGAAATCCACAGAGACGCCTTCAGGTAGAAGGTGTTCAACTCCTGCAGCAACCAATGGAAAGCAAAAGGGAGATTTCAGGACACCACGTCACACAGCTTTTACCAAGTGATAAATGTGTGATCCACAGGGTGGAAACGATCGATGTACCATGTACTCTACCTCAATCTCTCTCTCTTACATACATAGTACATACATGTACACACATACAACACACACACACATACACACACACACAGTCACACACTAACACAAGTCTCTTACAAAAGCGACGATCACGACCACAAGGGTGAACCTCTTGAAGCTTCCCATGTAGCCCCAGCGGAAGTGTGTCCAGCTGTATGGTGTGAACTGACTCACTGCCCGCTTCACTTTACCCCTACAGGAGGAAGAGGCCAGAAACAATGTTATACTGGGGATGGCAAGAGTGTCTGTATAAGTAGCTCCTAACTCGCGGGGCTGGACGATACCTTAGTACATGTATATCACAACCCTAGACACCAGCATATCAATTTGCAGGTAATATCTGTTACCATGGCAACACCACATAACAGAAGAGACACGGACACTATTCTGAGGTACATGTCACACGTCACCTAAGCTAGCTGTTCAAGTACTAGCAGCAGTGTTCTATGTACCAGCCTCGTTCCCAGGCCATCTCACCCCCCACATTTTCCCCGCGTTAGTACTGCAAGCGACAAATGCTGGAGTGAGAAGGCCTGGGAATGAGGCAACTATGTACATCGTGATCTCACAGACTTGGGCACAGCTAGTCCAGGCCATCCAACAAAGTGAGGCTGTCCCACAACACAATACACATGACCACTGAGCCAACACTTCAATGCTAGGAGCTTATGAGCGATACCAGGAGCTTATGACGGCCACCAGCTTAACATAGCTTTTGCATCGCTGATAAACTCCTGCTACAAATGTAACTGTTGGCAGCACTACTCACTTGAAAGTGGGGATCTTCCAGAGTCCCTTCCAGGGGTAGGTCTTCATTTCCAAGTACTCACACATCTTTATGCCCATCCAGATACCAAGGCCATTACAGATCAGGAAGTCTAGTATCCACTGCTCATTGTGGGTGGGTGTGCATGTATGTGTGTGTGTGTGTGTGTGTGTGTGTGTGTGTGTGAGTGTGTGTGTGTGTGTGTGTGTGTGTGTGTGTGTGTGTGTGTGTGTGCATGTTGCGGATGTATGTGTGTGTGGTGTGTGTGTGCATGCATTTGTGTGTACATGTAGTTGTCAGCGTATCATACGCAAGTTTGCACTGTACATGCACTGTACAACCCCTCCAACACAAATGATCTCTCTCTGAGCAAAGAGATTTCAGACCTCACTTCCAAAGGAGTGAGTACGTGTAGCAAATTAAACATGGAAGAGAAATACTTATATGTTCTCTCCCTCAGACACCAGCCTCCTTCCCAGACCTTTCATCACATACACTGTACTGTAACGAAAGTCGGAAAGTGCCGGGAACACTGGGAACGAAACTGGGGAGGAGCCTGAACGTCTAGCAGCAGGTACTTCATGTACGTGCAGCCACTAGTAACTGCTGGGGCTATGTGCACTCCGTGTACGTGGTCTAGCTTACATGGTCCCACCAACACTCCCCAAAGTTTGGCAGCTGAGACTTGAGTGTGTACTCCATCATCTCGAACCCGATACTGAGGATGTTCCGGAGAAACACATCCCGGAGAATGAGAGCCTGCAGGAGGGCAAGGAAGGGGAAGACCCTTGGATTAAAGGCAATTATATATCAACAGAGAATGAGAGCCTGCAGGTCAGCGAGGGAGGGGAAGACCCTGAGATAAAAGGATATGACATCATACGGTGAGGCTTGGCACACCTTGACATACAACCTGATGCAACAAACACATCCATTTTGTCCATCAGGTTTGCAAGGGAACCCATTTGGATTGTCAGGTGTGTACAGACGGTAGTCTTCAGCATACGTCCCACTCTGGGAGGGGTTGGCCCAGGTCCGGGTCGTACAGCTTCAGGAACTGACGATTGTCATCCTCAGTCTGAGAAGGAGTACAGAGTGATGTCACAGGAGATGTCCTACACGCAAAAAAAAAACAACTCTACTGCAGATTGCAGAAGTTAGTCACCCATAAACAAGGCCATGTTTAGACCAAGCAAAGGTACAGTGGTCTTGTACTCAGACCCACCAAAAGGGGGCGGTGGGGCTGGCGACCCTTTGTACCTCCACTGAATATCCATGCAGATCATCATCGTCACTGCAATGATGATGTCATCATGTGCCCTTGCATGTGGGCTAACTATTACCTACATGTACATGTAGCTTTACTGACAGCTAAACAATAGCCCAGGCTCCCCTTGCACAGCAACAAACTACTTGCTGCGCAGAGGGGAGCCCAAGATTGAGGCTACCTATATGTATACGAGCACGTTTCCAATATGCTGAAGGCCAGCAAGCAACTTCAAGGTAATAGTTAGCCCATGGTCAGCCTCATCGATATCCCAGGCCACAGAATGGTCTGGGAATGAGCCTATAGCCCATGGAGTGATTTTCACCAGACCCCCAATCCACTTTTGGGGATCCTGAGTACAATTTGGGATGACCAGGTGAAGTGGTCTGAGAGGCTGACCTGGGTGCGGCCGGATGAAGGGACCATCCGGCATGTGGATCATTCCAATCAGGATGAACACCACTATCATCCCAATCACACCTCTGTGAGAGGAGTGAGGGACGGGGAAGGATTTACAGTAACAAGAGGGAGGGAGACAGGGAAGGAGGGATGAGAGGGAGAGAGGCAGGGAGGGACGGAGAGAGAGGGAGGGAGGGAAGGAGGAGGGAGGGGAGGGAGGGAGGGAGGGAGGGAGGGAGGGAGGGGAGGGAGGGAGGGAGGGAGGGAGGGAGGGAGGGAGGGAGGGAGGGAGGGAGGGAGGGAGGGAGAAAGAGAGCCACTAGAGAGGGGGAGGAAACTCTACCTCTTGAGGTTGAATGCCAACCGACAGTAATATGTTCCAACTCCTTACCATTATGGCAGATGACAATGTCAGTATTGAGCGTTGAACTCTTTCCTAAGACTTCATCAGCTGACTCCATTTCAGGAAGGCCTTCAACTACAGTAAGGAAAGTCAGAGAAAACATTGTTGCAATGGTGAGTGTGTGAAAGGAGAAACAAAGAAATTCAGTAAAGGAGAAACAAAGAAATGAATAGAGAGGAAATGCTAATTCAGCTATGCACGAGAAAACAAATATTTCAACTGGGAATCCAAATATGAAGGTCAAAGTGCACACTTTCAGCAAAATGTCATGAGCACATTTTGTATTGTACGCATGCGCATTTGTAGAATTCACCCAATTTGCACTGACTTCCGAACTCTGTTCCAGTGACTTTCTACCAGTTTGTATGGTGCCTTGTTGTGTCAATTGTACTTTCATATACACTCTGTAACGTTCCCAATGCGATGAACTTTCATTGATATTAATAGGGACGAGTTTTTGATACTGCTAGCTGCCAGGAACTGAGGAACAGTGCAGCTCACAAGTTTGTAAGTAATAACTATGATCAGGCCTTGGCCTGAAACCACCTTGGTTTTGTGGTGTAAAGGCGGGGTTGTGCGTATATACCAAGAACAATCCCTCAATGATAACTGTGTGGTGTTGCTACTAGTACCCATGCCGCAGGCAATCAGTAACCAGAGGCACATGGCTATATATACTGTTTGGAGTGTGCACTCTTCTTACCCTTATTAGGCATATCAACCAGACCACACTGTTGCAATGAAAACTGCTGTTATCCATGCCTTCTTTGCAGTTTACATAATCTGTGAGTCCTGTCCTGTACATTTTCCTGCTCCTAATCTACCAGTTATCATTTTTAATGTCTGTTTATACCCCTCTGGTGTCCTCACTCATCGTGGTCACACAGCAAGATGAAGAGACAGGCAACTTTGTCTTTTGTGTAATGGCCTAAAAGGGCAGACAAGTTCTGAGGTGATCTGCCGGCATTTGACATAGCGAACAACAAGTCCGAAAGCCCCATCCAGCCAAAATCAATTAGACAAAGCCACTGGTGCAAGAATGCAGTCCTCTGTTTTCCATGCCGGTTTTTCAGTCCAGTCTGGGACAAGGCGTTCACCCATGTTGGCTTTCATGATTGGAAGCACGCTACTGGGATTGAAGTTTGGAATTTGATACCAAGTGTGTCACTCTTAGGGATGCACCACATAATCTATTTTCTGGTTTCAAACAGCTCCTAAATTCAACATTACATTACTTTTATAAAGGATGAAAGGTTTAGTGACCATAAGCACCTACAACAGCACACATTTTATCTGGTCAATGATGCCTCTATCAGAGTCCTAGTAGATAGAAAGGTCCTTCAAGATAATCATCAATGCATGAAAGTGTTGCTAGATTCTCTTTTAGTCTGTGATCAACAAGGCATGATCACCCCAAGGTCAGAGGGAATCTATGGAAGACCTTCAAGTGAACAAAGGGAAGGAGAGGAAACAGGGTAGAAGTGTACGGCAGAAGGACACCTCTGACTGACGTTCGGAAGAAGCTCTTAGAAGCACAAGAGGAATTCATGCACTTGGACACTAGAGAGAAAAGCACGGGAAGAGTTGGTCCACATGCTGGTGAAAGTAAATGAAGCTACACATCCTTCTCAAACCACGGCTGATTTGCGGAAACAAATACCTACAAAGACATACATAGGCACCTGCTCATGTGGCATGATGATGCTAGAATACTAGGATCTGGGTCCACTCGTCGTCATGAATGACGCAGAATATACAGGAAAGAGGATCTGCAACATTCAACAGGTGGTATAAGAACACCATAGTCACAATCATGATTGCAGTTGGAAGTCTGTCTGTGTCTGACCAACTGGCAATCATAGGAGACCTAGTTGACTGCCTTTATGAGCTGCCTAACAAGATAAAAGTGACCGTGCAAGTAGAGACTCTAGCCCAACCCACCCGTCTATACACCCCTCAGCTTCCAGCAACCCTGCAACTAGCCCAACCCACCCGTCTATACACCCCTCAGCTTCCAGCAACCCTGCAACTAGCCCAACCCACCCGTGTGTACCCCCTCGGCCTCCAGCAACCCTGCAACTAGCCCAACCCACCTGTCTATACACCCCTCAGCTTCCAGCAACCCTGCAACTAGCCCAACCCACCCGCGTGTACCCCTCGGCGTCCAGCAACCCTGCAACTAGCCCAACCCACCCGTCTGTACCCCCTCGGCTTCCAGCAACCACGCAACTAGCCCAACCCACCCGTCTATACACCCCTCAGCTTCCAGCAACCCTGCAACTAGCCCAACCCACCCGTCTGTACCATATAGTGTATGCAGAAGATTTGCTGTATCTCACCATATATCTTTTCAATTGCATGCTTACAAAAACCATGTGCAAAACAAACACAGATTTGCGGAGACTATGCAAACTACCTTACCATAAGTATAGCTATGTACATACGTTTAACTCCAGATGCCTTGTTATTGTCTCAAGCTTAAAAATACCTGGGTAGGCACATGCATGGAGAAAGTTGAGTCAGAATGCACGTACCGTACTCTCGCGAAAGTCCGCCCATGGGCGCTGCATCTTACTTTCTCACCAAACAAGGGGGTGGGCGCTCTTTCGAGTGTTTCCGCATTCAACCTTGAAAGAGCGCCCACCTTTGTTTACGTACACAAGTAGCTAGCGCAATAGCAGCGATCGAGCAGCAAGCGCGCGTGAGTCAAAGCCCTCCTAGCACATCTACATCGCTGGAGTCACTAGCAACATCACCGCTCACCACGTCGTCTTTGCTGCCACCAAGCACTGGCTGAGGTCCAGCGTGGAGGCCGCGGGGCCGTCGTCAGCACAGGCAAGCCAGGCAACACACATGGACACCATAGATACGGATACACAGACTAATAGAGACTTGCTGCAAAGAGGTTCTTACCTCAGATACGCTGGAACATCTCACTAATGCGCTCTATCGCCTGTTACACGAGGCACGAGGCTATAGCGTGAGGGTGGGCGCTCATTCGAGTAAACTTTGACCATATATAGAAAATTGAGCCAAAAGTGGGGGGTGGGTGCTCTTTGCGGAGTGGGCGGACTTTCGCGAGAGTACGGTACATGCTTAATGCAAAAGTACTCTGTATCAACCTTCCCTAGCAACCCTATAAGAATGTGCAATTTGTCTAGCTGCAAAGAAATGAAGTGCGACTGTATCTTGTTATCACAGATGGATGTTACAAACGTGGACCAAGCGTGTTCCAGCAAACCCCACAGAAATTCTCCCAGGGTGGCTGTTTTCGTGAGGGAAGGATCACGTCAATACTTTGTCATTTGTGAGCAGAGGGTCCTCTGTGAGGTCCCTTCCCTACCATTGGCTTTGTTTGTTACATTTTCAGCGTACTACGTGTTTAACTTAGATTACCCTAAACAGGCCAAGCCTGTTTTCTTTTTTTTTCAAGATTATGTAATGGGGTTTCCAGATTCATTTAAACGACCAAGTACTTATATTGCAGTGGCATCGGACATTAAGAGGTGCCTTTGACTGTATGGCCACGCACTTTATGATTCCTTTCTTTGTCTTTGTAGGACTATATTGTTGGGTAATATTGTTTTTTCCTTGCATAATATTATATATCAGTCTGTTGAGTTTCAATCTAATTGGTTAATTAACTACATTAAGGACTACAATGGCTATGAAAATAGTAACTGTGATCTCTCAAATAAGTGGTTGTTCTGATCCACAAAAGAAGGTAATAATTAACTACCATGGTTACAGCTACATTAGTATGGATAACTAGTACCAGTTAAAGCATAGGTAATAATTACTACATGCTTTTGTAATTATAACCCTACTTGGTAATTATTATCCAACCCTCAAAAATATGGTTACAGCTAGTAACCTTCACGTACGTATGTGGCTTACTGTAATCTACCTTGTGGGTTACTGGAGTTTCAGTCAATTTAACCCCATTTTTGGGGTTAAATTGACCAGAATTTTTTGCTGTGATACTGTTCATTGCACCATGAAGCCCTAGACGATGCAAGGTACCTACCATATCCACATGCTCATGGGATATGATGGAGACCTGGCCACAGTTGAAAGAGCATCGTGCACAGCAAAAATTCCATTCTCTAACATTCAGAGTGGAAATGGTATTCCAGCCATAGTTTCCTTGACATTTTTTGTCAGTGTGAAAGTATGCTTTGTTCGTTTCACAGCATAAAGTCAACCAGAACAGGACCATCAGTTGTACGGAGAACTCTGAACTTTGAGGAGTCAGCATCCCCATGCAATACGACCAGTCTCCAACATTATGGGAGTTCAGGATCAGGGTGAGTAATAGCACCAATAAGCAATGGCTTTGCATGATGGTTGGTCAAGTTTAGGCCTACTACATTACGGAAGCAGTCAGACAAGAAGACAGTTTCATGTATTGGTCATGAATGAGCATTATCTGATGTATAGTGTTTACCAAACGGAAATATGCCTATGGGATTGACACCTACCTTTTGTACCTGGCTTGCAGTTACTGGCTACCAGGGGAGACTCGGATGCCGAGGTGAAATCTGAGCTGCAGGACATCACCTCTCTCCTAAACACTACCGTCAAGCGTGTTGACAAAGTGGAGAATGAACTGCAGCGACAAGTTAGTTCAAGTTAGAAGACAAACTCAGTGTACCACTTGTTGTGAGAGTGAGCCAGGCACAGAAGATGTTACCCTCCCAAGTGTGTATTAACTATCTCGTAAACTAGTCATGTCTTTGTGCTTGTACTTTTGCTCTTGTGTTTGTACTTGGTTATTGGCCTGTATTAGCGTAGTAGCTATTGCCAATACCCAGAATTGAGGTGCTCCGGTCAAAAAGGGGTATAAAACGTAATTCGAACAAAAAAGGGTTAAATGCGGAATCGAACACGTGAACACCTGCGCTATATGCGGGAGTGAAATTTTGGTAGAGAAGGATTCCCTTTCGTAGCTAAATGGACCGAGAATGGCGGCGAGTAGCACAGAATTCAATCTGACTTATGACCTTGATACTATGCAGGTGGAAGAAGGACAAAATATTGAAGTGAGTGGAGACAACGCCACAGATGAAGCTGAGGTTGGTGCACATGGTAGGAAGCGAGTCAGAAATCCTGATTCTTGGAAGAGGAAGCATGTCAAGAAGAAGGGACTTCGATGCAATGCACCACAGGTCAGCATTGATGATATGGTCGGAAAGGAATGCTGTAAGAAAGCTTGTAATCGGTGTGTCCCAGCTGAACACCTTGCGACTTTACGACCACTTTTCCGCTCTCACATATGATGAGCAAAACTTGTATTTGACTGGTCTGATGATTAGACGGGAAACAAAGAAGTCCGTTGGTCACAAGAGGAAGAGTATTCCATCTGTTAGTAAATATGGAAAGAAAGTGGGTCGACCACCTGCCGAAGAAAGCAGCTTCAGTGTCAATTACCAGATACGAGACGAAAAGGGACTGAATCGGAAGGTGTGCCAAAAGGCATTTCTCTTAATATATGGCTTTGGTAAACGGAGGCTTGAAATTCTTCGCAAAAAGATGCCTGTGGGATCAACTGTGCCTGAACCTGACTGCCGAGGAAAGCACAGTAATCGACCTTTGAAAGTGTCCGATGAACTTCACCAAAAGGTTAGAGAGCACATTGTCTTTTCCTGCCAAACACAGCCATTACTCTAGGCATGACAACCCGGGAAGACTCTATCTCTCTCCAGATCTTTCGATAGCAAGAATGTACCAAATGTTTTTGGTTAAGCATGATCCTCGGTATGTTGAATGTATGGAAAGAAGAAGAGAGGCGCTTGTAAGCCACCAGGAAGTTGATTCTGAAGAAATAAAGCCAATTGTTTCTGAACGCTATTACCATGACATATTTGTCAAGGAGTTCAACATTCACTTCAGATCTCCCCGATCTGATACATGTGATAAATGTGACTCTTTGCACATAAACATTGAAGCAGCTGAGAGTGATGGGGACAAAGCTCAACTTGAACAGGAGCTGCAGGCTCATCTCATGTTAGCTGAAAATGGTTACGCTAGCTTACGCAAAGACTGTGAAATGTCCAAGCAGTCTTGGTCACAAGCTAGGACAGCTGCCAATGTTGAATGTTAATTTGAAAAGCACTGTTCGTTAAACTCCATGCACTGATGTCACATTGCAGACTGTACATATAGTACAGGTGCCAATTTTCATGCATTAATTAGTTAATTATTGCCAAGGTGAATTGCATGCAGTGCTCTAATAGGAATAGTGTCATGAAAATTTAATATCAACAAGAGATGCCATTACAGGGAAACATGAAGCCCATTAGTACAACCTGTCATGAAATGTTCTTACAAGAGAGATGCCATTACAGGGAAACATGAATGAAGCCTGGTTGCACCATTAGCACAACCTGAGTGTCATGAACGTACAAGAGAGATGCCATTACAGGGAAACATGAAGCCTGGTTGCACCATTAGCAGGTGTCATACAAATATACATACCAACAAGCAAAGTCACATCAATCACTATCACTATCCTCACTTTCCTCTAACTCAATCGCTGGCAGGTCAAGGTACATATCCTTGGCAGTATCAGGTAAATACTTCATTGCCAGCTTCTTTAAATCAGCAGCCTTTGCAGCTTTGATACCAAGAGGATAACTTGCATATAGCGGAGGAGGAAAATGTTGTAGGTGGACCTTAAAATTAGACTTCTTATAGAAGGAGACTCTGCGTGGTGTTTCGGAAAGGTCATAGGTGTAACGTGCCCATACCTCTTGAGGATGCTGTCTCCTTTCGACAGCACCATTCACAAGCATTTCTCCAACTCCAAAGTTAAACCAAAGGACTTTGCTGAATTCTAGAGGCTTTCCTTCTACATCTTTGTTACGTTCAGTATACATATGGCGAAGATGGTCTCGGTGGTTGCCAAAACAGTCTTGATGCATCTCAATCACTTCCACTCTGGAACTTGCATTCACTGCTGAATCTCTCACATGCTTATACCATTCCTGTGGAGTGTATACATTCTCAATTTGACTCAAGTATTTCTCAATAACTCCAAAGCATCGATCTGTTGGTCCATAAGTATGCCCAACTACAAGGAATTTGTAGTCAATTCTAGAATAGACACCTTTTCTAATTAAATCTTGAAAGAACCAGATAACACAGTTATTTTTATTCTGTCCAGCACAATTGTCTGCCCACCAAACACTCCATTTAGCTCCCGTACGCCCAAATCGAGTATCATAAATGAATCGCGAAAGGCATGAAACCACATCATTAGCTCCGCGATGTGCGACTAGCTCATTCCACAAGAATCCACAGGTTATGTTAATCGAGGCACAGAATATCCCAAAAAGATATGTCCACAAGAGCCGCATATAGAACTGCTTGCTTACTGTAAGTTTAGGTGTAGGCATGTTCTGTTGGAAGTCGAAATGAAAGACATCCACAGCATTAACGCTGTTGAAGGTTGGCAGACTGTGATCCCCACAACAGTTAGCACACATCCATGTTTCTTCAGTGTCAAGCCTTTTGTACTGTGCACTAGAAAGCTTTAGGCCAAGGCCACAACTGCAGTGGAACCAGGAAGAACAGGGGCCTTCACATTGCACAGCTTGGTGTCCATCTTTTACTTCTAATTTACATCCGCCGCAAGGGTACTGCACATCCATTTCCAAGCCCATTCAGGTCCTATGGAATGAGGACAAAGGGATTATCACAGCAGAAGGGGTAAAAAACGTCAAACCTACCAGTGAAAGGGGCATTAAACGCTCTCTGGAGATGGCCGACAACCACGTGGCTATAAACAAGAACGGTTCCATTTAATCTAAATAGAATATTACGGTCAAATGATGTAATATTCTATTTATCCGTTTTCTCGAAATTTGAAAAATACGTTTTATTCCCCTTATTGACCGGAGCTCTTCAATTAACAAACTTATTCAGTAAAAAATAAAAAGAGAAATCAGGGAGGGTTGGACAACATCACTTGCACTATCATTTCGTATGCTGCATTCTTTGTGGCTTTATACAATGTTATAATTTGTTTTTGCAGTCTGAAGTCAGCAAGATGTACTGCATACTTCTTGAAGATGAACAGAAAGGTTTCAGGGATATCATTTTGGCAATGGGTAATTTGCATTCTCATTTTCCAAAATCTTCACATATGATTGCTATTACGTATCTCTTGTTCAATCAGTGAAACTTTTCATGGCGGTCACAATACTGAGGTGGTGAAATCAGACTTGTAATCTGGAAGTGGTTGTGAGAATATGGAGGGGACAGATGACGAGCCCAACGCAATTGAATAGAAAAGCCATGGCATGCCTTTTTCGCCAACAGCACAGTTTGGGCAGTCCAAAGCACCTGGAGGTACTATCAGATACTTACAGCAAGGAGGTATGATCTATTATGCTTACCAGTTTTCCAAAGGGGCTGAGGACTTGGGACGGACAGAGATCGTGAAACATCAGATTGATACCTGTACAGTCACTCCAATCCGCCAACCATCACAACAACATGCTGAAGCAGGGAGTGACTGAACCATCAAAAAGCCCATGGGCTTCTCCCAGTGAAGGATCAGCATAAGATTGATTTTGTGCATAAACTGAACAGCGTCACCCGTAAGGATTCACATCCCTTGCCACATATTATGACAAGCTGGAGTCGTTGGCCGGAGTGAGCTGTTTATGAATACTGTATCAGCTCAATCATTGTTTTTATTTAAGAGCAAACTTGTACTGTAATAATCTTATCTTCTGGGTACACTTTATATTAGCTTTCACTTGCTATTGTGTATCCTATGCACTTATTGCATAAACTTTTATAAACAAAAAAAACAAAAAAACAAAAAATGAATCCTTCTTTGTCATGCAAGTGCATTATTATCTGCATGCTTTCTCTACTTGGTACATATGTACGTACATAGCTAGCTGCAGTTATAATCTGGCAGGTGGTTTTGTTTTGGCAAATGGCTCGTCCTATCAAACACTGCGGAGTTTTTCCAGTGTAGATAGTATTGCCAGCTATCAACTCTATAAACCCCCTCCCTTGCACATTTTGTAGCTGACAGTTTGTGTTTAATTGAACTGCAGTCAGGTCTGCTAGACAAGCACGTGGCAGGTTGAACAGATACTTGGGCACCTGTATCAAGTTGTCCACCCTGTCATGGTGGGATGGGGAGCCCTTCAGGTGTGTATTGCCGACAGAGCAGTGGAAGTTAGTCCCCAGTGGAACCTTGACTACGTTATGCCATACCCTCGCATGATTATAATTACTGTCAGTTGTATAATGCCATACCCTACGGGTCAGTGCATCAATGAATCTTTGAGTGAGCGATTGCGTGCACAAGAAAGCAAAGAGCAAACGGTTTCTTGTCTCATCTCCATCAGGAACAACAGTCTGCTTGTCTTGCAAGGGGAAATATTACTTAGTGGTGGCTGTTGTTGCTGATAGTCTGAACCTGCTGCTGGCTGCACTGAATGCTGGTATGTCATAGTTGCAGGTTGGGGGTAGAATTGTGACGAGATCTGCTTGCGTGAAAGCAAGCACTTGTACACATACACACTACACAGAGGATTTGGGTCGCGTATGCAGTCAGTTGCAAGAGGCTGGAGTCCGGGCTGCCAAATACTCTACTTTTACGGCACTGTGGAGGCAGCTGACACCACAGATCCAGCTGATGCAACTCATGTTGGGCCTGTGCTGGGTGTGGCAGAATAGCAGGCCATTATGGGAGCTGCTAACCAGCCAGAGGAGCAGAAATCACAGGTAAAAGTCGAACACCACAATAAGTTTACATCAACTCATCATGTATGCAGTACTGCTCCAGATCAACAACTCCCAGTGCAAAGAGTTGACTATGGTAGTTTGTGAGACCTTACACGCAATGATGAGTTCCTGACACCTCCACTGTACTCCCGCATAAAAAAACAACACAATACTGTGCATTTTTCATTTGAAATGGCCCAACGGGTAAGGTAGTACTATATTGGTCTCGTGATGACTTTGACTTTACTTTTGACAGGTTTACTACTCCTGTGATCCACAGCAACAATGCACAGCTTGTGGCAAAGCAGTACGGTGAGGTATGCCTGCTCACATACAACTAGGCCGACCACCTTCAATCCAACTTCAAGCTGAACGCTTTTAATAATGAAAATCATTTCCGTTTGACACCGCAAAGCACGGCAAGGTATATGTATGATGTTAAGTTCTCACATGCCTATAATCAGTTTCTTATTAACATTTTGACATGATAAACATTTACCTACAGCCCATAATAGTTGTTTACCAACAAAGTAGCACTCCGGCTGAGAAATTTTCAACAATAATGGCCTCTCTATGTCTTCTCTGTCCCAGGCATGTCCCACCATGGGATACAGCTGCCTCTCTCACTCTGAGGCGGAGGTGGCACACAGACCTTGATCAGCCCGAAAAAGAACTTCAGAGCTACATACATAGATTGCAGTAGGAATGAGGAATAGGTGATTAGAGAGCACACATGCATGTGCCGACCGCACAAGTTCCATAATTATAGAGAGAGCATCCTCCTTTCAGGACTGTGGCAACGAAATCTGAATCACCTGACACACTGACAGAATGTAAGTCAGGGGTGACTTGTGACAGGGAATCATTGTCATCATCATCGTACACTCTAAATGAATTTCAACAGACTGAACACTTGAAACAAACCTCTGAAACACAGAAGCAAACGTGCAAACATTTATAATTATTAGCCACATATTTGATCTTTAAACCGGGCGGTGCAGATGTCCATGTCAAGTATGCGGTCAAGAAAGTGGAGTATGAGACGGCCTGGGGATGAGGCATCTCTTGAGCCCGCTAGAACCTGAAGAATTGCTAGTATTCAGTATGTGACCTGGAGATGGATTTTGTTTGAGGAAGTACCTTCCTATTCACTGCTACGTACATCTGGAAATATGCATGAGCAGAGCCACGAAACCGATAATAGGAAGTAGCTGGAGTGCTTTTCTTTCTCCAACGGACAAGACCTGAGGCACCATGTTTACTACACGTGCAATTTGTTTCCATCTCAATAAAAGGAACAATGAATGAATTCATTTGAAATGGCCCAACAGGTAAGGTAGTACTATATTTGTCTCGTGATGACTGACTTTCCTTTTGACAGGTTCACTACTCCTGTGATCCACAGCAACAATGCACAGCTTGTGGCAAAGCAGTACGGTGAAGTGCCTGCCCACATACAACTAGGCCGACCACCTTCAATCCAACTTCAAGCAGGATGCTTTCAATAAAGAAAAATCATATTTCCATTTGACACCACAAAGCCTGGCAAGGTACATATACGTATGTTAAGTCCTCACATCAGTTTCTTACTAACATTTTGCGTGATAAACATTTACCTACAGCCCATAACAGATGTTGTACCAACAAAGTAACCACTGCTGGCTGAGAAATTTCAGTAATGGCCGCTCTATGACCACCAACGTGTCTTCTCTGACCCAGGCATGTCCTCCCATGGGTTACTGCCTCTCACTCTGAGGCGGAGGTGGCACACAGACCTTGATGAGCCCGAAAAAGAATGTAATGGCCGCTCTATGACCACCACTGTGTCTTCTCTGTCCCAGGCATGTCCTCCCATGGGTTACTGCCTCTCACTCTGAGGCGGAGGTGGCACACAGACCTTGATGAGCCCGAAAAAGAATGTAATGGCCGCTCTATGACCACCACTGTGTCTTCTCTGTCCCAGGCATGTCCTCCCATGGGTTACTGCCTCTCACTCTGAGGCGGAGGTGGCACACAGACCTTGATGAGCCCGAAAAAGAATGTAATGGCTGCTCTATGACCACCACTGTGTCTTCTCTGTCCCAGGCATGTCCTCCCATGGGTTACTGCCTCTCACTCTGAGGCGGAGGTGGCACACAGACCTTGATGAGCCCGAAAAAGAATGTAATGGCCGCTCTATGACCACCACTGTGTCTTCTCTGTCCCAGGCATGTCCTCCCATGGGTTACTGCCTCTCACTCTGAGGCGGAGGTGGCACACAGACCTAGATGAGCCCGAAAAAGAATGTAATGGCCGCTCTACGACCACCACTGCGTCTTCTCTGTCCCAGGCATGTCCTCCCATGGATTACAGCTGCCTCTCACTCTGACACGGAGGTGGCACACAGACCTAGATGAGCCTAAAAAATAACATGATTATCTCACTGGCCCCAGCTTGAGGCCAGCCAGTGACCTGCTTCAAGTAGTGAAACCAGCGGGGTTTTCGACCATACAACAGCAATACTTAAATGAAAAGATTTGCGAGTTTTGTTCCAACTATGTGCAAACCCTCGATGACAATGCAATGACAGTATCCAACTGTAAGTGGTACCATCATATTATTCACGCTAATGATGATTCAATCATGTTGGGGGCGGGTGTGCTCATGTGCAGATGCCATAAGACATACTGTGTGGTCCATTACAGTGGTTAAAGAAAACTGTAATTGGCCTGGCAGCAGCAGTGAGGATCTAGTACTCACATCAATGATGATCTGTGAGCTTTGACCCCATTTGTGTGGACCCAGAAGCTGTGCAAATGCATGTGTGCAGGAAGCTGACCACAAATCTTATTCATCTCCAGAACTCTATCCAATTAGTTGCAATGTTGGCAAGTATATTTTTTACCACACTCTGGGGAAAAATATGGACGTGACAAACTAGCTACGTGACAAACTAGTCTGTGGAGTCAACGATGATCATATACAGTGGAGACTGTTATCCAAAGCGAAGTTGACATACAAGAGAGCCCTGGAGCTGGCGCAGGAACTAGAGACTGCAGCCAAGAATCTTCAGGAAACTTCCTCGCGCATACAGAGTGGACCTACTCCTTCAGATTCTACGATGGGGAGGAGTGCACAGGCTTAGTGCTTGGGCTTCAGCCACAGCCAGTTAGCCCATTTCTCAAGCGTAAATGGACCTACGTACGTAGAAAATATTTGTCACTTTGTAGGACCTCCAATTCCAGTGTTCAGGGCCAATTCTTTCAGCAATTTGAAACTACCTATGTAGCTAGCTAGCTAGCTGAAGATGAGTGGGTGCGGTTGGAGTCATGTATGTGGCTGAGTGCAACCTTATATGCAGCTTGACATGATGAATTGTGAATGAGCTTACTGATAGTCTTGATTATGCAGTCGCAGTCCTGGTAAGTAAACAGCAGCAGTTCACAGGAGTGCAATACACCTGTACATCATCACTGATGAAATGTCAATGGTAGGCAGGAAGCTATTTGGAAGTGTTGACCAACGTCTTCGGCAAGCATTTCCTCCCCACGCCAACAAAGTTCTGGGAGGTTGTTCCTGCCTACTCATCAGCGACTTGGGACAACTCCCTCCTGCACTGGATCTCCCACTGTACACCTCCACTTCCAGCTCCTCCCTCTCTGATCTAGGAAGACACTTTCGTAGCATCCTCTTGCGCTTGCGTAATGCTGAACTCACCATTGCAAACTGCCAATGTCTTATGACCCATTTAGCAGCACAATCATGCTCTAAATTCTGATACTTTTACCAATGTTTGTCTCTACTTTAGTACAACCTACACAGGTTTCGAACAGGACTCCACCCAAATTGCTGTCATCAAAGCTGTGCACGATGGACCACAAACAAAAAAGGCCAGCTCTGATGATGCTTCCGGGCTTGAGTCTCACATGTGCCTTGCCCATAATGAATGTATAATGCTCACAGCCAACTTGTGGGTTGACTCTGGCCTTGTTAACGGAGCCACGGGAACAGTTAAAGCCATTTGTTACCGCACTGGTGGACCTCCAGCTCTCCCTTTGGCTGTAATGATTCACTTTGACAACTACTGTGGACCGACACTACCTGACGGCACAGTTCCTATCGGTCCACTCAGGCACACCTGGATCAAAGATGGTAATGTATGTTGTCATTTGCAACTGCCCCTAAAGTTAGCCTTGGCTGTCACAATTCACAAAGCTCAGGGACTCACCCTTCTACAAACCGTCATCAATCTTGGAAAGAAGGAATTGTCAGCTGGTCTCACATTCGTAGCATGTTCACGTGTGAGACAACTTTGTGACCTGCTATTTGATTCTCCGTTCCCAAACCAGTGTGCAGCTAAGCTTGCCGTCTTCATGAAAGGCAAGTGGAGAATACCAGATTACAAAGCATGCAAGACACATACCACAATAGCACCTGCATCAACTCCGATTGCAGATGATTTCATATCTCTTACTCTATCACCACACCCTTCCCCTCCAACAGATACTTCCCCAACCACCATCTCTACGCCTTTCTCAATAAATGCATGACTTGTTCTATCCCCTCTCACTCCCAACGCTGACATTCACTATACCTCTTCAATCTACATGTACCTTCATCAACTCTCATAGAATTACGGGCAAGCACTCACTGCCCTCTCAACAGTAAGTCTCAGCAGCCAAACAGTAGCTTCTCTCATAGAATTATGGGTGAGCTCTCGCTGCCCTCGTACCACATGACAGTCCTCTCATGAGACAGAGATTATAGAATAGTAGCTGCAACTACTATACTCTCTGCAGAAGATCACAATAGTCGAACAAAATCCTCTTCTTCCGAGCCTAGGCTTTTGGACACTAATTCACTATTGGAAATACTAATACTTTATGCCCAATTATAATATTGGTTTTATAGTGCAGCTGCAAATGTACTGTAAACATTATCATGTCATCAATCTCATACATACGTATGTATGCCACAGCTACTTTGCATGATGCCACAATGCCTTTGGGAACAGCAGGATTTTCTCCTTCAGGAGCTTTTGTACAGAACTGACAATATCATCAGGTAGCCACGATGTGCTGCTAAGGAGGATTTCTCTGTCTGCCTGTCCGAGCCCTAATTTAGGAGTTCACATTTTGGCATTTTGAGCTGTTGGCATTACCCGGATGTCAAAATCAGCCAGCTGCCCTGACAGGAGCTGGAAGGTCGTGGTATGGACGGAGAAAGAAAGGGGAAGGATCATTGAATCCTGCCATTTCAACACACATGGTAAGTGCACGGTTGGTGATACGTAGCTAATCCCTCCAAATTGTATTTAATTGTGTAAGTGCAGTATCAGCTGTAATCTTGGCACTCTCTACTTACAGGTGGTCGCTTTGGATGAGACAAGCTTTCTATTGGCCTGAAATGTCAGGGGAATGGGATTGTGGCAATTTGTGTAATGCCAACAGCTGAGTAGTGCAGCACTCCATCCTCCGTGTGACAGCGTTCAATGCACTTGTACCGAATAATGCGGAATTGGTTCTTAGAAGAACCGGTTGGATAATGACTGACTGCAGCATGGTCATAAAGGTGATTGTATTCGAGCCCTGTCAATCCACTAGCACTTCCACATTGAATGACTCTTGATAGATTAATTGGGGATCATGGAGACCTCAAAAGGTAGGAGAGCCCATTGATTTCACAAGCGAGCAATCAAAGGGTCCACCATCTCCACCATGCCGATGACATCACCAACTAGATTGTATTCGAGCCCTGTCAATCCACTAGCACTTCCACATTGAACGACTTTTGATAGATTAAGTGGGGATCGTGGAGACCTCTATATGCCACGTGATGGCCATGGTGCCCAAGTCAAAGCAAGCAATGATGGCCAATGGGTATTGCAGTGCTTAGAACTTCGCCTTGGTCATACTTCATTGACTTATACCACATGAAACGTCCAGGTTACACGTGCATGGAGCTCCAAAATTATGATATAAGTAGAGTGGTGGGGAAGTATAAACTTCGTGGGCAAATTGCTTATGGGCAAATTCCCATTCCATTCTGAACTGTAATACTCATGGGCAAAAACAACTTTGTGGGCAAATTGTTTAAGGGGAAATTCCCATTCCTTTCCGAGTTTGAAAACACATGGATAAACGCTCCCACCTTTACTATAACCCCATTAGACTTATGTGGCAGCCAGTGGGAATAGGTCAAGGAGGCATCCCTCAACTTACGATAGCAGACGAGCACATCAGGCTCCGTCAGGTCGAAAGTTCTCAGAGAACATTGTACTTGTGAGCTCAGATGAGGATGTGGTCCCAAAGGGTAGACAACGTTCGAACCTCCATGAAGCAGGTGCTTTTATTCACTCCGTGAATTTTTCCACAAATTGGGCAGAAACAGAAGAGCAGCCAAGGGCACTAGGAGGAGTATTAGGCCAACACCAAGGTACATGTATAGTTAAACTCTATGCAGAGTGCACAAATTATGAAATACGTGGTCTGTTGCAGATTCGACTGAAGACAAGATTCGAGACATTGCTGGCCAGGGCGTCCTGTACATTAGGACAACTTATACCCCTTTTGTTTGGAACTACCACAGGTGAGAGACATAATACTTTAACAACCATCAATGCAGACATGTATTCAACCATTGGCCAAGCAAGCGCAGTGGTGTCAGCTGTCAGACAAGGATTATGGCATGTCACCAAAGGTAACTTGAATGTGGATCCCTCCACCGTCTACAAATTGTTTGAACAAACTGGGACCGTCTGTAGCATTCAAGGATACCGCGAGTCACCTTTCAAAAAGCTCACACCACATGATGAGTTTGCCATCCTTGACGTTATCTTGGACAAGCCATCAAGTTAACTCAAGGATGTTCAGCAGCATTTGCTGCAAACCACTGGTACTGATGTGTGTATTGCAATTTTCTGCAAAGTGCAGGATTTACACGCAAGAAGCTCACATTAAGAGCCCAGCAGAGGAATGACGAAAAGTTTATGAATGAGGTAGCCATCTACTACCCTAGCATGCTGGTACATATCAGGAAATATGCGATTATTCACAGTTTCAAGGTGCGTTTTTTCCAATGAAAATGGAAGATTTTTATTGTTCTGTAATAATGTTATTTTAAAATTTGTAACTTACGGTGATATTCTTCAGCCTATTCTCTTTCAGTTTTGTAAATACGTGTCCATGATGGTTTACCCGCGGCATTTTGGCAGTAAAGACAACATGTACATCCGGCATCACCACACATTCACTATGGGAAGTACGTATGCTGGCAGGTGTGTACCGTAAATCTTTGCAGTTAGATTACTCTTTTTACATGAACAGTACGAAATATGTGTGTTTGTTGGAGAGGTTTTAAGCGCGGCATTGAAGTGAAATGAAAATTTGGCTGCTGCTGTTGTACTCCACACTAGTGCTTTTCAGCACTCTGCTTCTGTATTGCAAAGCAGATGGTGGTGGTAGCGCCGAGGTGCAAGCGAAGGCCATCGGATCTGGCGCTACTCTACTCTACTGCTTCGTTGCCAAGTACATTCTCACTAGTGTATTATAGTGAGCATAGGAAGAGATACAGCAAGTGGCACAGTCTGGATATCCGAATATCCAGGCTCACAGTCATGATACAGTGAGCTGTGGGCATGATTAGGCAAGTCATATAGCATGTGAGTTGTTAAGCATAATAAGCTCTGTAGGTGTGTTACGAGAATAATCGAACAGTTCGTGGAAACTCCTTGGGGGGGGGGGGGGCACTTATTGTATGACACATGTGCCTTTTAAATTCATCCTACCATTTTCTTACCATTCCAATTCCAGTGGCTTCATATAGAAGTTAACAAGCGGATTCAGCACAAACCTGGCAAATGATGTTGTGCGGAACTGGCTGGAACTATGACTAAGGACTACTTCCGGGCAACATGTCATAGAGGAGAAGAAGCGATACTGGAAGAAGCACTGCTGCAAATAATGCAGGAACAAAATCGAATAGCAAAATCTCTCTTGGCCTATGGCCACAGTCCAACCCATGTTGATTCATGTTAGCTAGGTAGTTAGCTATAAGGTTGGTGCATGCGGGGCAGAAAATGAGAGGTATTCAGCCATGCAGCACTTGTGACTATATTCCTTATCGAGCTCATTTGTGAACGTCAACAACAGCAAACTTCCCCGCTGTCAGTTAGAGGACACAGACTAAACTTTATTACTGTACGATATGCCAAGAGTTGTAGAGACATGTAAACAAATCTTGTTATCTAATCTTTTAATGGATCAAAATATCAGAGGATGAATCTTCAAACACATTACGTAATTACAATACAATCAGGCGATGGCAATGACATCATCCCAGTGGCGCCGTACACCATCCATACGTACAAATGTAAATACTAATGAATATCCCCCATCAATAAAATCCTCTTCACAATCAGGTTGAAAATTTGGAACTGGCCTACGCCTTTGCAGGTGGTATCGGACTGTCTCCAACTTGACACAACAGAAGTCCAGTTGTTTATTCAGCACTCTCACATGCCATCTCTTCCCCAGAATTAAATCCAAATCTCCAAACTTCTTGATAGTGTAGATGTCATTTCCTCGATACTTCTTCATGAACTTTCCTGCTTGCTGTAGCCCTCCACCAAACAAGAACCGATCAAATGGTAACTCTATTCTGGTGTCTGGATCGTTCCTAATGGACAAGTTAAGGGACAACTTGATCTGGTATGCCAGCTCATGGTGCAGGTGGAATGGTACAAAAGAGTCTGAAGGAGAGAGCATCAGCATAGTCAATTTCTAGGTAACTTACTCCACTGCAGTTGGTTGGTAACCACTGCGCCTTCACTATATATCTATATAGAGCGCACATTCAACTGGCTTGGGAAGCTGGACAATCTCGTCCTTGTCCAACCACTCATCTTCTGAGTCTTTGGTGAGGAGACCCACAACTGCCGTAGCAGCACTGGTGAAAGCGTCACTCAAGATTTCAAGGTGTTGATCCATTGAAAATTGGTATATTAGGAGGTGCATCCAGATTTTCATGCTGTCCATTAACCTTCATTCTAGCCTACAGTCATAACTGTGGCCCTGAAAAACGGTCGTTATGGTTTTCCCAGAGCTGCAGAATAATTTTATCAACTGGTTCCTCTTTGGAGGCTCGTTTCTGTATAGGAGGCTCATCCCTCTCCTCATTTTTCCGTTTCTTTCTTCTTTCATGTCGTGCATCACACCATAGGGTGATTTCATCTCCCAAAGAGAAACCCTGGTACAAAGCTTCTAGGTCATCCTTGTCTTCAATCCAGTGTTTTGCATTTGTTTTATTCTCTAAGTAGCCCATTTCAAGTTCTGACAGTGGAGGTAACTTATCCTCAAAAGTTTCTATTAATTTGAGCTTCATAAAATCCGGGGTATTGAATCGTTCCCGAACACGATGCCAAATCTTAGTAACAATCGTACTTCTTTGCTCGGGATTAACGATTCGTACCAAATAGGAGAACTTGGGTTCAGCAGGTGGTGTGGCAGATGATTCCTATATATCGTACAAGGAGAATTCACTCCAATGAGCAGTGTATTTGCAGTGAATGGTATTGCAATCTATGACCATTGACCTGTCATGACAAAGCAACCTCCACTGTGGAGATTACTCTGTCACGTCAGAAGTTAGTGGTAACAGAAAGTCGCCATTCTGTGACATCATACGTATGTACAGATCAACATGCTAAAGCTACAGTTATTCTAGAAGTAGTCTATCGAGCTACACCAAATTTCAGGAAGTTGGAGGTGGGATAGCTAGCTACTACTCACTCCAACTTCTGGAGCGAGAGAAATTTGGTGTACCCCACCCCCAACCTCCAGAGCAAGAGAAATTTGGTCTAGCTCGATAGACTATTCTAGAATAGGCGTAGAATATCTTTGTGTGCTAAACATAGCTAATACAATCGTGCTTATGCCTAACTCTCATTGTAGCCCACCAAAATATTTCTGTGCTCTTCTTAGCATAGCTAGATCCTGAATCAAGAGTCTAGCTACGTGGGGTCAGTGATCTCCTAGCTGTATTACACCCGTACAAACTATGAATGCCATCGGTAGCGCTAGCATTAGCTACGTACTCTTTGCTTACCTGAGAACACAATGGTGGCTGCGCGGTGGCATGCGCATCAGAAGGGTAGAGACCCACTTCCTGGCTGGAAGGAATTGTCCTCAAGGCCATCTGGGGTTGATAATGGCGCCATTCCACACCGAAACCGCCAGGGTAGTACTGAGGGCGAGGGAGCTGCTCCATTCAACCGCGTTTCTTTTCGCATGCATGTGTAAACGCGTGCCAAACAGCAACTAGTTAATTGAATTTGTGTGCACTACTGTGGCTTTGTGGTGAAGACCGTCATGCTGCTGCGCTTGCAAAGCTACATAAATCAGCAGTACCCTAGGATACATTGATGTACCCAGGCTTCCCTGGCTCATGGGTAGTGATTCAAAGGTAATTAATAAATCAATAATTCACAGTCAATTAGATTAATTAATAATTATGGATACTTCATGGTAAATTCATGGTAATCCATGATATTTCATGGATAATCTTCATGCATGATATTTCATGGGTAATCCATTCATGGGCAATGGTAATCACCCATATGGCTCATACAAAAGCCGGTCGTGAAACAAACAAAATACCAACTCACAAAGGGCAAGATTCGGCAAGTGCTACCCACGGCTGGAGCAAAGTTTCGAGATTAGCCGTCACTTTGCAACAAAGCAGTATACACAAAGGACGAGGACGATGGCAAAGAAAATCCTTTTGTGGGCATGGAACATGACGACGAGCTCGAGGAGAATAAAACGTCTTCCACGGCGTCTACAACACGTACAAGATATATAAATTGTCCACGGGTATCTAGCATGACATTGTACGTTGTGCACGTGTACTGTATTGTGACTGCGGCGTTTATTCGAGGGCGGCGTTCATTTCACTCAGCACCTCCAATTGTGCAGCATACATATATTCAAGGGCGGCATCTATTCGTGGAAATACGGTAGTTCACGGCATTAATTTTGGCATCACTTTAATTGGCAAACCACAAATGAATTTCGATAGGAACTTCATTGGTGCCTGGAACTACAATGTAGTATTGCAGTAATACTAGGTACGTAGGCTAATATTCGCGACCCTCCACAAATCCAACGCCTCAGAATCGAACACATGACTGTACTCTACATTGCATAATGCACACTTTAGTGCGTATTATGTATCTAGACATCACAAAGATCCATAGTTATTGATAAGTGAGTAACACTAAATACATTATACACCCGATTTTGTGCAATACGGGATTAACTAGTGCACTCAGGCAATGTAGTATTGGTCGCAGGAGGATAATGCCCTCGCCATCGGCTCATGCATTATCCCGCCCTCAACTGTTACTACATTGCCTTTGGTGCACTAAAACCCCGTAATGCACAAAAACTCTATCACAGCCTCACAGTTTATCTATACAGGAAAGAGTGGGCGGGTTCAATTACAAGGTGAGATGTGTGCAGGGATGACATTCGAGATGCTGAGCAAACGTTGCTCACATGACGAGTGCTACTCCAGGTAACCATCGAACTAGAGGTGCTCAGCAGAGCACGTACCCCATGCGCGACTTTTATTACGGCCAACTGCCGATCATTTTAATACAGCACGCAACAGGGCAGAACACGGCTAATTGTCGACATTCACGCAACTTTTTTCAGCCACTCGAGTGAATCTCTGGTCTGTGAGTTATGTAGACGCTAGCATTTTCTGAATTCTGCTACTTCCACCTTGAACTAGGCCTTCAACAAGGCCTTCATTGCTCAAACCGCTTGGACGGACAGACAGACTGACAGACAAACCGATCACTTATATAACCTGGAGTGGTAGTACCGTCTGACCGGATTGCCCACAACAGAAGCTGCGGAAATTGGTATTATTCAAGAAGTGTACTATCCATGTTAATGATAACACCTCGGGTTTGGCCCTCGGTGTGTACATCACTTAACATGGTGATGCAGCCTATACTTGACTAAGTACCTCATTGCAGCATGAAGTACTACGGTTCATCTTCCTGCATCTGTGGTAACAGGTTGATCTCCTGATTCGTCTCCCAGCTATGGCCGGTTCACCTCCCTGCAGCTACTGCTCATCTCCTTCCACCTGTGGTCGTAGATATGGACGCATCAGAGTGGTGCTGCCATTTGAAGTCAGAGACAAATATAAAGGTTGGTCAATGGACAAAATCCAAACGAAATGTCATGTGACTGACCACGTGGTATCAGAAAGGGCAGTCTAAAGTGTTCCACTGCTCAGGCATCAGAGTCTCCACTGTTTCCTAGCGCTAGCATGAGCTCTATTGTCGTTGTACAGCATTGTAAACGAGGCTAAACGTTCGAGAAATGGCCACGTGTAGAACGTTGATTGGGAAGACCACATGTTGACGTCGCTGAAGTGCGACACAGACAAACAGGACCGGGGCGTCATGTCTCATCTGTGATTTTCTCCATGAAATCTATTCACAGGCATGGGTATATACCTCAGACAATCAGCATACCAGCAACGTGCTGAACCATCATTGTGATCAATCAATGTATAGTCGCGTACCTCTGCATTGTGCAAATGAGGGAAGGCAAAGAGCTGGTTGTGAGCTACGCTTTCATTGCATGCTCTCTGGTTTGAGCAGCACGTACATGTGCATGTACATGTAGTCACCATCAACTAATTTATCACTTCAAGGCATTGGTGGGCAGTAAATGGAAAATTAGTGCCATACAGTAGCGGTCAATAAAAAGTTTACGTTCCGTATTCGTTCTACGGTACGGTCCGTTCCGTTCTTATTGTACGCAATCCGTCCGTACTACGGTTGCTGAGTCAGCAATTATCTCGTCGCGAGTAAGCGGCCAAGTTCATCGACCTTTATCTCCGGTTGCAAGTATGCTACAGACAAGGGAAAAACGCCAGCGTATAGTTAAGGCCTTTCCAATAAGGCATATTTCAAAATCAGCCAAACCTTTCGAGGGATGTGGAAGTTCCAAGAGCTTTCGCTTGGTGGGCGGGGTTTCGGCAGTGATCAATCGCGTTGCAGCTGTCTCTCCGGTTCTGTGAAAGCTGCGGACATCGAACAAAGACCGGCAGGGAGAGAGATCCAGGGCCTAAAACATAACCAAGGTAGAACAGCGTCGGACATAGGCTGCATCCGCTATAAGCGTTAAACATTTTTACTACGCAAAAACGGTGCGTATAAACGCTGACGTAGCAATAATTTCACACCGTTTTTTTTGCCGTTTTACTCTGTAGAACGATCGTTGTACGTAAACGGAACGTAAACTTTTTATTGACCGCTACTGTACCATGTCCAATCACTTCTGGAAGTGATCTGACACATTGTCTGATCACTTCCCAGAAGTTATATTTGTATCTACGTAGAAGTCCTATCATAACCTAGACTTAAGTTATGACGTAAAAATTTACACTCAACTGAAATTTCTACCTTGTCCCATCCAATTAATCTGCACTTCTTCTGTGACACTCCAGTGTTTCCCGTGTTTCCCCACTTATCGACACGTAACCTGCAGACAATACCCAGAACATCAAGTAAAGCTTGATTGTGCAAGGCAATCGTACTTAGCTTAGAAATGGGTCTTGGGTCACACGATACAAATGTACTAGCATGTGAGACTAGTTGTTCTTCCACCAATCGGCCAGTATCAGCCTAAAGTCATGGCCGCGTGTCATCATACATGAATTAGTCTACAGAACACGTTGACTATGCCAATTACCTGTCTGTAGTTAAGTATGTCAATCAAATGGCAGGTTCATAAATCTAAATAGAGCCCACCAAAACATTTCTGAGGGGCACACAATCTGATTTTTTTTTTTTTTTTGGGGGGGGGGGGGGGGGGGGGGCCTTAGGTAGTTGGTAAAGTCTACAAGTTTGAAGCCTAAAGGATGTTCTTTGGAAGCTATCTGAAGTTCATCTACTCACATATGGTGGAGAACAAATCTCTGTGATTGAGGGAACTCAATGAGTCTGTGTCATATAAACATTAGCAAGCCAATATTCCTCTGGTTGTCATCGAGAGGAATAGACACAGTTTGTTTGGTAGCAACTGATTGCACACGATTAAAGTGAACTGGGAGTCAGTCAATACTGTGTGCACAGAGGGGGTACCGTATTAATGTGTTGGCATGTCACCATGCAGGCACTATTCAAGGAAGGCAAAGGGAAGCTAGAGGGATATATGAAGCAAAGCTGGATGCATGTGGACCCTGAAGCTACACCTCTTATTGCAAGGCAAGACCAGTGCAATAGCAACAGTACCGCAGTACTTATCTAAGATGAATCTGATTGGTCACTTCACTATGATGTAATCTAGGCATAATTAATATAAACCACACACGCAAACTCTGCAAACAGCGCAAACTCTGCAAACAGTGCAAACTCAGTATTAAAGCCTAGCCTTGTTTCTAGCCTAGCTTTTCGTCGCTTGCAGTACGGAAAAGCAGAGAGAGCCTGGTATGTTTCCTCACGTGAGCATTATGTAATCAACAAAAGCAAAGTTTTGTGTATTGTTCAACCAACTACATTGTACAGTGTACATATTCAACGCTTGGTGTGTATGACAGTCGACCCCTGCTAACTTGATACGTGTGGTGAGTTACCTCGTACCTTTGCTCTTCTTGCTGTTCTGAGCCCCAGTTCGCCCACGTTCAATTAAGTCCTTTCTACCACCTTTCTACCCTCGACGTCACGCACGTGAGGAAACATACCAGGCCCTTCGCCATCTTTCGTGCAGCCAAAAGCGGTGCGCGGGCCTGGGAATGAGGCAAATTAAAGCCTGCGGGGTATTGCCCCATATGCATTGAGGGTATTGTTGCGGAAGAACTTGAGCACCTGGAGAAGGAAGGCATAACTGAACCAGCGGCACCAGTGATACCAGTCCTGAAAAGCGACCCTTTCAGGGTGGGTGGTGATCTTAAAGAGACAGTCAATTGGCATCCAAGCTTGACAATTACCCCATCCCAAAGATTAAGACATGTTCGTGAGGCTAGGCTGGCTAGTGGGAAAGGCTATATCAAATGGCTTGTTTTTGCTTTAGCAGATTGCCCTTTGGGAACTGGCATGTTTCTGGTCTAAAGTTGTCCAATCAAGTACTTGTCGGATCAAATTTTATTTGCCTCTGCGATGACTACGCATAGTGTCTCTTGTGAAGTTGTCATAGTGCTCTGCTATCTAGCCGCTCTGCCTGGCCGGTCAGGCGGGCACGCGGAGGGCGGAGAGGGTCTCGCAAACATTGCACTTGATTGTGTTTCAACTGACCAATCAGATCTCACTGTAAGTGATACATTCCAATTTTATTCATGACTTTCGTGGTTGTAAACCGAGCCACTCGCGTGCGATCAGCCCGGCGGACAGCATCTAAAAGCCTACACTCCTCCAAGGGTACAAAACTCGTCCTCAACTATAGCTGGGACTTCACCGGTTCACAGGTACGTACGTACATGTAATTGAATTCCAGAGAAACGTGATCTAGTACAATGTTTGCTAGACCCACTCTGCCCTCCGCATGCAGCGAAGCCACGTGCGCATGAAACCGGCCTGACGGAGAGGGGCTAGTGGCTAAACTGAGTGCTTTGATGGAAACATCCCTGATTTCTCGCTATAACCATTCATGGATGACTCAATCAGGATCAACTATCACACAGTCATGGCATGGGCCAAAATTGTGCAGGGCAGTCAAAGAAGTGTATGCATCAGAGGTCAGTGTTGAGTATGCAACACATACTTGGGAGGAAGGACAATGGTTCCCACTCCAAAGAGTTACAAGTAACATGTATAATTTACAAGTAGCTTCCCTCGCTTCGCTAGCTCAGCTTATTCCCACTCGTTCGCCTACGTGAGTAATCCGGCTACTGCTCACAGCTTCAGCCGATTGCGTCCGCTTCAACTGCTCCCCGATTGCGTCCCCTTCGGCTGCTGCTCCCCGATTGGGTCCGCTTCAGCTGCTGCTCCCCGATTACGTCTGCTTCAACCGCTGCTCCAGATTGCATCCACTCGACTGCTGCTCCCCGACTGCATCCGCTTGTATATAGCCCCAGCTCCATGCCCAATGTTCTCGAACATTCTTTGCGGAGTTCTAAATTGAGGTAGCGCGTCACTAGTCTAGTCCCACTTCCATCACACACGCATGCACACACACACACACACAAGTTAAGATCTTAATATACATTGTATGTGGGCCCACATAAATCACGATTAGTTGAGTCTTGCCTTGCTTTCCATGTCCCATGTCCTCCATTCAGGAGAGCAGGCAGCTACATAGAACTGCAAAGAAAAGATAGGAAGATACGTATGAATCTCGCTAGCAAACCCAACCATTTATGGCAACTGTCAGGCTAGTTGCTAGCCCTCCCCACCTGGTTACATGAGGAAGACAGGCTAGCAAACATTGCCAACGACATCCTTGGCTGTGATAATACCCAGAGGATTTCATATCTTAAACGGATAATGGTCTACGTAGGTTCAGCCAAATGCTTGTACCAGATCAGGGTTTATTTTAGAAAATATCTCAAGGGGGGTGGGGGGGGGGGGGGGGCAGGGGACAGAACATAGAGAAAGTTTGGGGGGCAATTGAATAGTGCACTGCAGTGTGCCATTTAGGGGGGTTTGAAATCTCTAAGAAATATTTTCAAGGGGGGCCCCTTAAAGAAGACTGTCTAGAACACTTTGATGAATGTAATCTGGAGCAGAATACTATTATCACTTACAATCAGGACTCAGATCTTTAACAGAATTTAGTTGGATTGGAGCGAGAGAGAGAGAGAGGTCAATAACACGTTGATGGCTTGCGAGTGAACCGAGCTGAACTCGGCCCAGCTGGTATGAGCAGCTTGATTGCAGAGGACATGTACGTGTAAGTATGTAGGAAAGTTCAGTCGAGATCGAGAGAGAGAGATATTGGTGCTGGCTGCAACTGCTCCAAAGATTGGGCCTTTACTAGATGATTTTCGGAATACAGATAACCTATGGTAGTTTCTGGAGACATACACAGGGCCTAGAGTCACTGATCCTATGACTGTGCCTGCGTGTACACTCACATCTACTGCGGCAGTACAAGCACACCCTTGGGCCTACTTCATCCAGTACTTTAAATCACCAGATGTCCCCATGCACGAACAACTGCGCACCTTACAATGCCCTCTGTCCACCAACAGTCCACGCTGGCTCAGTTTAATAGCTCCACATCATATGGCACATGGCAGTGGCAACATCTTCTGGTCAGATTCAAATTGCGTCGTAATCCCATTCCCAAACCCCATTCCATCGTTCCGGGTGCATTTTTCGAAGTCTGCATCGGGCACCAGACTAACCTCGTTCCCTGTCCCACGCCCAGCTTTTCGTCGCTTGCAGTGCGGCAAAAGTGCAAGCGACGAAAAGCTGGGCGTGGGACTGGGTACGAGGCTACACCAGACTGCTTCAGCATTGTGTGACACTGCCTCTGTATAGTTTACTATCGCATACGCAATTATCAGGTTAGTCATCATCATGTTTATACCTAAAATTTTAGTAGCTAGCCATCATTTGGCTGCATAACTGCAGCATATTTGCCTCAATCATGAATACGCACTATTATGGCCCCAACCCCACTTCAGCCCCACCCCCCGGCCCCGACCCCCATACTGCATGTGGATGATTTGTTGCACAGGGTTTGCAAGTGCTTGGCAAGGCCATTGTACAAATCTAGTGTTTGTGCATCAGTGGTAGGTGTGACTACAATTTGAATTGGTGTCTGATCCTAGTCTTACAGTGCTGCTCCACTACTTTCTCATTACTCTTTAGGAGAAGTCTGTGAGATGAAGGACTGGAGTTGGCAATTACTGTGGAGATGGCCTCCACGGATAAAGAACTAACCAGAGAGTGAGTGGTGTGCGTTGATTGTACTATGATAGCTATGCGGCAAAGTCACCAAATAGCACATGCATGTATGATTATTATACTTCAGTTTTTAGAATTCGCTAAAAATTAATTTGTACCAGAAAACTAGTAGTGACTTTAATTGGGGACATGCTTCAAAGCTTCAAGATGGACTCTTCGAGTCAAATGAACTTGCAAGTGAAAGCTACAGTGCCATGGTATGGAAGACAGGCTCAGAGGTGCATGGTAGCTGATCTATATGGAACCTGAAGACTCAGTATACCATGCAGCGAGTATTATAAGGTCATAAATTCTGGGCTGCTTGCGGGCACCAGGCTATTATATGTGCATGCAGACAGCGCTTTTAAACCACAAGCGCTGGCAGTAATTGGAGTGAAGAATGGAGTAGAGCCCTTTGCATGACAGTGTTAACTTTAATTACCCTGGGAATCGAAGGGAGTGTTAACTGGTCAAGAGTACAGTCGGAAACCGATTAATGCTGCCCAATTAGGGTTCCCAAGGGTGTTTTTTCACCATCCACGTAGCTGGTATGGGGTATGGTCTAAACATCTATATAGAGCTCCCATTCGGACTTTATTCCACTGAATATTGATTCTTACCAATGCACCTACCCTGTCTGATCTAATTTAGTATGTGGTATTAGATGGGTAGAATACGATTATCACTTACGATCAGGACTCAGATCTTTAACAGAATTTAGTTGGATTGGAGCGAGAGAGAGAGAGAGAGAGATATTGGTGTACATGTAACAAATAGAGACTGCTTGTTATTGTTTACCCTGTGTAGATGGAAGCTGGATGCTGCTCAGAAGCAGCCCCTGCATGTGCACTGCCACCAGAGCTGAGAACTGAGGGAAGGGGCAGCTGGAAGGGGAAGCATGGGAGCTTTGGCATGGGAAGTGTCTCCGTAATGACTCTCACTGTGCCATCCACATTCACCAGTGAGCAGGCATGCCATGGATCTTCTCTCCATCTGTTTGTCTTCACTACTGGCACTAGTAATAATACTGAGCTTCTGGTGTTAATTCTGCATCAGCAGAAGGGTGGGACACGGAGGTGGTGGAACAGGGGGAGGCAGGTGGGATAGGTCGAGGTGGGGAGGCAGGTGGGTGTCATTTGAAGGGTGACAGCAGAAGGCTATTTTGCGCTTGGCAATGCAGAAAGTAAGGCTTGACTTAGAGACCAGCATTGTCATTGTATAATAGCCAAGTTCCTAGGCCTCCGTCCAGCTTTTGTCGCTTGCAGTACCTACCAACTACGAATTCAATGCTTGGTGTGTATGAGTCGCCCCCCGCTAGCTACGTATGTGTGGTAAGTTAGCTTAGCTCTCCTTGCTGCTCTGAGCCACAGTGCACCCACATTCAATTAAGCCAACTTTCTACCCTCAATGTCATGCACATTAGGAAAGAAACCAGGCACTCCACGTTCTTCGTGCAACCGAAAACAGCATGGGCCTGGGAACGAGGCTAGTTAATGGCCAGTGTACAAGATCCAATTCTAGTGGTTTTCCTCAAGCTCTTTGCTCAAAGACGTTCAAGTGGAATTCGAAATTGGTGCCCACAATGTACCATAATAATACCAGGCATGGGTGATGAATGTTAGTGGCTGCTCAAGGAGGGGGGTGTGCATTCAAAAACAAGTCGACCCATGCCCCCAAGTCATGATCCATGCAGGCTATAGGAGGTGTAATGTAATAACGTGTGAATGGTTTATTATATCACTTGCAACAGTATATATAATTTACTAGTGTGGGATTATTCAAGCTCCATCATGCATCTCACTCATAACAGATGCAAGTGGACTGGCAGGAACAAACAGGGGAAAGGTGCATGGATTCAAAGCCTCAAAGGAATGCAGGGAAGCCTCATCACGAATAGGTGGTGCATACTAGGAGTGGCAGGAAGTTGAGGAAGTGAAAGACGAACATGCAAGAATTGAGGAATGGGACTGTGACTGTCTTATCCTTTGTGTAATATCTACAAGTATGCACAATTCCATGTGATCGACTATTGACATAAGTAATGGAAACAGAATACCATTGCTTGCAAAGGAGGGAATGGACATAATAAAACAAGTCACAAGTATGCACATAATGCATAATTATGCAATAAAATTATTACACAAAGAAAATGTTATCTAAGACAAAACTATAATAGCTATACAGTAAATATGCATGGCAACATACGAAGAAGAAATTCATGCATGCACGGACACAACTATAGTTTGCAGTAGGTAACTATACAGAGAAGAACTGTTACTTATCGATGGAGTTTGTCTCATATTTCCTGCGACGTGACTATTAGGAACTGAAGGGGATCACCACCTAATAAATGGAGAGGATGATTTGCTAGATCATCTCCATCCTATATTGAGAGAGAGAGAGTGAGAAGAGGGCATATAAACAACTTCCATTGCATAAAAATAATTAATTGGGAACTCAAGACTAAGAACAGGCATGTAGCAGCAGCTATGCCCCCCCCCCCCAGACAGACCATAAGGCGTTCCAGATGCATGCTGATGGGATCCGGTCACGACAGGATGTCCCCCCACCCTGTTTGTTGTAGCAGTGAGGTTCATGGATCTAAATATGAGTGACGTTACAACTCTGGAGCTTTCAGTTTATACCCACACCCTCAGAAAAACAGCAACATATTATAGTCAGTGCAAGTACTAGTGTATGAGCATTTAAAATATATGTGCTCTTCCCAGAGACACTACTGCACAAGGAGTCAAGTATGATACGTGTAACTCATGCAAATGCAGTGGCAGATTTCGGAGGTGCAGATGCACCCCCCTTTTGGCGGCAAGTAAAAAAAAACTTTCGTCTATTGTACAGTCATTTTAGTCTCCAGCGCCAGACAAGTCACCTTGAACTTCAAATCTCAGGTCAGATGTGTGTCATGAATGTATTCATGTGACCAGTAGTGGGTGTGGCAACACAATGTTTCGGGCGCACTTCACGCGCCAGTAACTGAACCCCTCTTTCTAAATCCGCCACTGAAATGCAGTGATAGTCTGCTGTGACCAGACCCCATTCCGCACAGTGGGAAGGGGTCTGGGGCATATAGCTACAGAGTGGCTTGTCACTCAGAATTTACTCCAGCAATGACACAAGCGACAGCAATCACCAAAGTAAAACTTGTGACCTTGCTGCACTCACGATTTCCATGTGACTGAATACTGCACTGTGATTGGACCCGCACTCAATCCACAGTGCGGGGAAACAAACTGCTGTAAGGCCATATGACTCTTTCTCTCCATGTGGAATGGGGTTTGGCCACACAAGAATAACCCAGTGAGTGCGCAAGAAACAACCTCTGTGTATGCGTCTTGCTAATGTGAACACAAGCTGATATGGACCCACTGTGATGTCATATCTAATGGTAGCTATACATGCTTGTTGTTCAGTACATATTGTCATGATCAGTGCATGAGTTGAGGAACCAAGATGATTCAAGACCGAGATGACATAGCATCCAGGACGACACACAGACCTACCAAGTGCTTTTCAGTGACATCATAGTGGCAGCACATCATTGCTTCTTCTCAGACTTTCATTCCAAGTTTTCTCCAACAAAAGCTGTGAGAAAAATTCAGGAAGGATAAAACCCTGGCTACAGACCCCTCACAAATGACATAGTACCTGACTGGTATTTATAACACTGAGTTGTAGCTCCAAAAATAACAATGGGTTTCACTGTTGACATGGCTACAGTCAGAGTGAACATGAAAAGAAAACATGACAATGCCCACTTTCACCATTGCATATGTAGTTGCTTGAATATCTCTTACAGCTGGCAAGTAACAACTCGCTTCCTGGAGGCTCTTCTGCTTGCATTCGCTATGCACTAGTAGAATGCTTACACTGCATGCCTTGTGTTGTGCAGTGCAATGCCAGTACCGGTGCAGTCAAAATGATGCCACGTGCAATTTCGAAATGGGTGAAGAAACCGATAATAGGAAGTAGCTGAAACAATAACTACCTAGACTTGTATCAGATACAGAAATGTCTGAGTGTTATTTCGTTCTTGTTCATTGTTTTGTGTTGAGTATAGCATCTGCAAATTTAATGCCGCGTGCCTTAGCTAACTTGCTTTCCATCGACAGACAGACTCACGCACAGACACAAAAGGCATTGCTTAACCCCTACTGCGCATGCACACACGGGGTAATGTACACCGTTTATGCATACGGCATCAAACCCACGTAAGGTGATAGATACAGGTGATCACACATCCACCAGAAGCACAGCCATCACCATGCAGTATGAAAAAAAGGAGTAAGGCCTGATGACATAGGGAGTGAGGGGTCCTGAAGATCTTTTCGTGTAGCCCGAGAATTCACAGGCAGCACCAACACTGCAGCCCCATTCCAAAGCTACTCCCAGAAGACCTGGTATACTCCAGTCTCCCAGACAATGAGTGATAGCCTGGTTCCCAAGAGCCTCCCCAGCTTGGGTAGGTGTGAGTGCCGAGATCAGGTGGCAATAGCTCAGGAGTAGCTGGCAGGCTTAGGCTGAACTGGACCATAATTATGCTTCTGTCTAACCCCACACTGACTATAAGAGGCTTATGAATGGGTAGCCCACCTTGGTTGTAAGCACATATTCCGACTATATCTGCCACTAGGGCCTTCATGAACATCCATAAATGGCTGCATTTCGGCTGTACTACCTCTTCAATGTGCATATAAATACACAGGATACCCTCAGATCTTGCCAGGGAATGAGGCCACTACATGGCCAGTGTCTGCAGCATTGCCTGTAGTCTCGGCCCCAGACCCAAACCTACCCCAGCGCGGATCACTTCCTTCGCATCAGGAAGCGATCCGCGCTGGGGTTTTATTTTATTTTATTTTATGAGAAACCACCATGTAGAGTGGCTAACGAGGTAACCGGAATAGCATGAATGCTAATATTAACCAGTACCCCGGGACCAACGGCTTTACATCCCCTCCAAAGGATGCGGTGTGAACTGTATCAGGTGAAAACACCTTCAAGAACACACCTACTCATTTTTAAGGGTAGAGCTGAGTCAACTCCTAGGAGAGAAAGAAAATCTCTCCTATGGCAATGGTGGGATTCGAACCTGCAACCTTTAGATTAGCAGTCGGATGCTTTAACCGCTAGGCCACCAGCCACCCCTGGGGTTGGTTTGTATAAGGAAGCGATCCGCACTGGGGTTGGTTTGGGTCTGGGGCCATGACTACATTGCCTGGAACTTGTTGAGTGGGCAAAGCTGGTGAAGGAGCATGTTGGACTGTGCCATTGAAACTCTCACCTAGGTTGACACAATCGTACGCCTCCCATTGCCTCCACCTCCCGTCATTCAGCTACAAGGCCGACCTGCATGTGTGCAGGGAGTGTGTAAGTGCATGAGTGTGCATCAATTGGTATCCTCTCAAGAAGGGTGCAGGGATAACTGTAATAGACCTTATTCCGCAAAAATGAAATTCCAGGTTTCCGTTGCTATGACAACAAAAAACCCTTGTACCCATTGGTCACCATGCCGATAGGCTGCATCCCAGATTCGAAGTTAATAGGATGTATAGTGTCCAAGTTATGGCCTCCCAAAATTCAAGATTTTCCCATTGAAGCCCATACATAATCTGAAATTTTTCTACTGGAGGCGCCTCCAGTAGAAAAATTCTTACATTTGTATGGGCTTCAATGGGGAAATTCTGAAGTTCAAGAGGCTGTAACTCGGACACTATACATCCTATTTACTTCAAATCTAGGATGTAGCCTATCTGCATGGTGACCAATGGGTACAAGGGGTTGTTGTTGTCATAGCAACGGAAACCTGGAATTTCATTTTTGCGGAATAAGGTCTATTAAGGCACAGTGAGCTCATGAATTAGTTATTGGAGTGAGCCTAAGCGAGCCCCACTGTATCATGAAGCATATCTGTCCACTTGTAACACACACTTGTGTCTTACCATAAAATTTTACACTCTTCCGCAAAATACACAGACTTCATTGCATCATGTGCCAACTAGCTAAAAGTCGCCAACAGTACAAATGATGGACACAACAGTCTACCTCCTCGATCATGGCGATAGACCTACATAGGCGTAGCAGTGATTTGCAAGATGTCGGGTGAAGTTACACGCTGCTGGAGGCAGTGAATAGAGGTGCGTAGTGGTGATCAGTCCACGCGAAGCGCGGAAATTTTTTTCGCCTACATCTTTCAGCTACCAGGATGGGCTCTTGGTGCTTTGCACTGCAAGTTCCAGGTGTACGAGGATTACACCTTTGTCCTTGGCTACGTGTCCTTGGCTACGTAAGGCATGTGTAAAAGCCGGACTGCCGGATCACCAAAAATGCCGTCCCAAAAAAGAAGGGTCAACTAATGAAGTATGCACACTGGCGCGGCGCTTGCGTGTACGGCCAGCCACATGCACAGCTATACGGCATGTGGCGTATACGGCCAGCCACATGCACAGCTATACGGCATGTGGCGTGTACGGCCAGCCACATGCACAGCTATATATAAATGATTGCTACAGTCGCCTCCTACGACTCACTGTGCTGGGGAGTACTGGGGAGTACAAACATAACCGCCAGTTAGCAGCTGCACCGAATCAGGGAGTCGACTTGACCAAGTATACTACACAGTACACACTGCGCGTGCAGAGCGGTCTAGCCCCACAAGCCTGGGACTCTCGATCGTAGGCCTGCCAAGTTCAGCGAGTCAGCGGACGTTGAGCAGGCAGGAATACTACAATGTATGCCGTACATGATCGCTACTAACCTGTGGTTATTGTGCCAGTGCTGTGTCTCAGAGACATCGACGGTCTAACCAACGATGACTGCAAGTCCGGGCCACGCTTCGGTAGCTTGTAGTGAAACACCATGATAACCCAAGTTATCTAGCAACTCGGACTACCATACTAATGACACGCTGACACGCTAAAGCAAGCAATGGGACACGCTGACACGCTAAAGCAAGCAATGGCGGCTGTTTTCGGATACCGGAAGTGCGTTCAACATGCAATTACCGTAATTGTCCATTCTTTTCTTGGCTCGCATTTTTGGTGATCCGGGTGATCCGGCAGTCCGGTTTTTACACACGCCCTAACTGAGCACAACTTTTGGGACCATGTTGATGCCAAATCGGTACCCCAAGTGAGAACACTACTGATGTACCACCTACAATTTTCATCCTCAATCTGGTGGAACTCTGTAGCCACTCTCAATTAACTAAACATTGGGCTGGACATCTGACCTGAAATTGTTCTGGCTACACTGTGGCTTCTAATGTGCCCATTGGACTGTGCCCTTTGCTATCCACTTGACCTTTGATGACTCTTAGCAACTGCTTGACTTGGCAAGGCTTCAGGTTTCTAATTTCTGGGATGGAACTAAACTTAAACTGTTCACTGAATATGGAGAAGAAGTACTCTTACATCGGTTGAGGGAGAGAGGTTGAAGATGATCTTGGAAAAGACATTTCTGCTCTTCATTAGCTGCTGTTCTTTGCTCACAACAGCTCTATTCACTGCAGCCAGCACATGGAATGGACTCACAAGCTACGAATGGGGATATGACAAAAGGGATTACTCGGAGCATTAAGGATACCCGTAGGAAGCTTTCACTCTAAGCTTAAAAATGTAAACTTTCCTGTGCAATACTTATGGTCCTATCACATTAATGGCCTCGTTCCTAGGCTCCTCGCCAGCTTTTGCCTCATCCCGATTTTATGTACAGTATGGTACAAGAAGAGCCTGGGAATGAGGCTAGACTGGGTGCAAGACTAGATGCAGATAGGGCTTGGATGGAGGCTGGGAACACCAACCCACGTGACAAGAACAACCACGTACTCATCACACAATGAATACTGATCCAGCTGATACATGGGTCACTTTGTATTCATAGTCATGCCACGATACTGGAACTGGCCAGTAACTATTACTGCATGGAGAGAAACTACCTGGTGATATCTAGCCTCCATGCTTGCAAGAGTCATTTCTGTGACATAACTGCGGGTTTGAGTCATGGATATCCATGCACGGGTTTGAATACCACAACATTTGGTGGGGAAACAATACTTCACCCGCCCAACATACCTTCGCGATCGGTCCTTACGAGGTCTGAATCGCCAGAGTTTCTTTGCATCTTCCTTGTCACCTCCACTTCGGGAGACCAACCTCACAACACAGCCGGGCCCGAGTAACAGACGCCGAGGGGACAAGAGCGGTGAGCGACAGGAAGAATTTAATTAGTAAACTCCGCCCTTTTCGCGCCGTGGTTCCAAACTGCCTGGGCACTGCGTTTGCAAACTCAAACCGAACGCTGCGTTCGCAAACGCGTTCACAAACACTGAGCGAACGCGAATGCTGCGTTCGCAAACACTGCATTCGCAAACACAGATAGAACGCGAATGCTGCGTTCGCGAACACTATGTTCGCAAACGTTGCGTTCGCAAACACTGCGTTCGCAATTGTTGTGATCGCAAACATTAACACAGACCGAATGCTGCGTTCGCGAACACTACGTTTGCGTTCGTGCGTTCGCGTTCGCGAACGCTGCGTTCGCAAACACAGACCGAATGCGAATGCGTTCGCGTTCGCGTTCGCAAACACGACACAATCAATCAATACTGCGGATTCCGGACTTCTTGCAACGCGGGCATTCAAACCGTTATGCGTAGGACAGCCAATCAGATTGTTGGCACGTGCATGCAACTTTTAGAGGCATTTTTTGAATTTCACATGATGGCGTCTTGTGAACCACGCCGTAGCAGTGCATACAGCGAAGATTTACGTTGGAGGATGGTATGGCAGAGTGAAGCCCTGGGATGCAGCTACAGTACGATTGCTGAGAACCTGAATGTAGACAAATCCACGGTATGCAGGACAATCCAGCTCTTCTACAGCACAGGCACTGTTAGCAAGCGTGACTATCCGAAGGATAGGGCTGCTAGAAAGCTTTCCAACCCTGCCCAGCTGTTTATTTTACAGCTTGTCATAAAACAGCCAGGCGTTTACCTGTATGAAATACAGAGAGAGCTGTCTGACCTCCTGGGTATTGAAGTAAGCATTTCAACCATATTCCGGTTTCTACATGAGAATGGTTTTACCAGACAGAAGCTTCAAATCACTGCAATACAGAGAGATGAGTTTTTAAGACAGCAATATGTATCTGATATATCTATCTACAACCCAGAGATGTTAGTGTTTCTCGATGAGACCGGAGCTGATTGCCGAAATACAATGAGGAAGTATGGGTACAGCATGAGGGGGATGCCACTTGTAAGTCATCAGCTTCTTGTGCGAGGAGAACGCGTCTCTGCTTTGGCAATCATTTCAACCAATGGCCTATTAGATGTCAAGGTAGTGCGAGGAACCACTAATGGTGACACTTTCTATGATTTTATTCAAGAAAACCTACTACCACACCTAATGCCGTTCAATGGAGAGAACCCTCATAGTGTTGTAATTATGGATAACTGTTCGATTCACCACATTGATGAAATTGTACCCATGATCCAAGATGTAGGAGCAATTGTGCACTTCTTGCCCCCCTATTCCCCAGATTTCATGCCAATTGAGTTGGCATTTTCCAAAGTCAAAACAACCCTGAAGACATTGGATTGGGACATGAAAGACATTACTGATGTAGAGACAATCCTATTAACTGCATTTACGGCCATAACACCAGAAAATTGTTGTGCATGGATATCTGCAAGTGGTCTTTACTACTAGCCATTGTAAAATGTTGGATGCATCACTTGAGTATAATGAGGCACTGTCACAATGTACAAAGAAGGCAATATACCTTATGAGAGTTTCTGTAAAGACGACAAAATGTTTTGCTTTTGCTCAGTGAACTCCTTAGTACTTAATATTCCATCATCATATAAGTGGTGGAGGTAACGCAACTGCTCAAAATTTTTCATCCTTAGCTCAATTGCTTTGCTAGGGGAGACTCCACTGGTTACTGGAGGGTGAGACACAGACACACTCTCACTCTCCTGATTGGCTTTCTCGCTTGTGAATGCTTTCGCAAATGCAACTGCTGCACCTGCCAAGACATCTGAAACGGATTCCTTTCGTGGCTTTTTGGATACACTACCGGAAAATGCTGGTATGTCCGGAGGGTTGTCCATGTCTTCATGCAAGTTTGAACATATCATTCTCGACCACAGTCGCAATCTTGGTGTATCATATTTGCTGCCATGTTTTTCCTTAAGGTCTTTATAGACGCTTTCTACCTCCTCCTCCTTCTCTTGTCGTTTGGATACATTTGCTTCTGAGTCCCGCTTTCGTTTCGAGCGCACTTCTTCTCCATTTCTGTCTCTGTCAGACTGTCGGCCATCACACCAAAGTGTTATTTCTCCTGTACGATACTTAGAATACATAGATTCTAAATCTTCCCTAGTAACCAGCCATAGTTTTGCTTGCTGCCTTCCATCAAAATATCCAACATTAAATTTCACAGTATCTGGCACTGTGTCTGCAAACTCATCAATAAGCTTCACTCGAAGAGCAGTGAGTGAATCAAATTTTGAATTAAACCGATGTAATTGTCGGACAACTACATCACTCTTCTTTAGTGGGTTTATAATTTTCACTTTATATGAATAGCCTGTTGCCTGCATGGTAGACAAGAAGAAAAATCAAAAGAAGGTGGGTAACAAATAGAGTAGGCTCTTTCGGGCCCAGACAAAAGCCTGGGGACGAGGCTATAATATAGCCTACCTCTTCAACCGCCTTAGCAGACTGCGGTGAATTCGAAGGCAGTACTTGCAACGTGACTGCTGCTGCTTGCGACCGAGTGCCCGTTGCCACTGCTTGCTGACTACCCACAACAATTGGGGTACGAAGTAGGAGGGGACTGGGACGCTGCATGATAGGACGCTGCATGATAGGGTTCAACTCGGTAGCGCTACCAGTAGCTAGCACCGTAGACCTAGACATCCACAAACTGAAAAAAAAAACCCATACATAGTACATGCAAACCGCTCAACATCACGTGCAGAATTCCTGTGGTTAGAAGCAAAGCACTGTGATTGGCTGTCTACGCATAATGGTTTGAATGCCCGCGTTGCAAGAAGTCCGGAATCCGCAGTACATTAAGATTTTAACCGTGTGTCCGTGTGTAACGGCAGTGGGATGTTCGTGGGGCGGGACTAGACTGTAGTGACGCGCGACCTTCGTACCTCGAACTCTGCGTAGAATGTTCGAGACATCATGCTGGAATCTTCGAGAACAGCTGGCGGGGAGCAGCAGCCGAAGCAGACACAATCGGGGAGCAGCAGACGAAGCGGACGCCATCGGGGAGCAGAGTTGAAGCCGACGCAATAGGGGAGCAGCAGACGAAGCGGACGCCATCGGGGGGAGCAGAGTTGGCATTCGGGGAGCAGCAGCCGAAGCGGACGCAATCGGGAACCAGTTGACCGCAATCGACAGAAGCAACTGGAGCGGACGCAAGCGGCGAAAAGCAGCTGAAGCGGATGCAAGCCGGGAGCTCAGCAGCAGCTGAAACGGATCGATGCAATCGCGCGAGAAGCAGCAGCTGAAGCGGACGCAATCAGGGAGCAGCAGCTCTGCACAGAGAACTATCCGGCACCGGATTACTGATGAATTTTAATGACTTGTAGAGGCCCAAGGTGGCCCATCAGTCAGTAGCTACATATAGAAAATGACAGACAAGTATAAGGACTAAATGACAAAAATGAAGGATTTATATGCCGGTAAAACACATTCTGCACGAAAAGCATTATAAACCAAGCTAGGCTTCCTAATAATGTTGGTGTTGGTGGTGGTGAAAATAAATAACATCTTGTCTTCTTCTGATAATTCTAGAAAAGCAGTGTTGTCTTTTAAAGCAGCTTTGTATAAAATATCTCTGTATCCCTGTGTGATCCTGCAGCCTGTTATAAAATGTTTCTCGTCATCCACCATTCCACTGTTACAGTATAGACATATTCGTTGGTCTGCTGGAATTTGAGGTCTTTTATATCTCCCAGTTTCTATCCTTAGGTTGTGGCAGCTCACTCTCAGTCTACACATAGCAATTCGATGTCTTCTATTTGTCACCACAGACAAGTAATCCTCCCATCCAAAATTGCTTTTGAATGTTCGATAGGTGCGTAGCTTGTTTCCCCCAACTGTCCTTTCATCATTCCAAAGATCGGCATACCATTTACACACAAATGTATCTTCCATTTTCTTTTGGATAAGGTGCAGAGAGCTCCCTATGTCCACAACCCCATAGGTCTGTAGCAGACGCCGTACACCACTGTCCCAGGATGTTTGCAATTGCTTGGATACTGTTAGGGCTTCCTTTACCAAGCTAGGCACTTCTCCATGCAATCTATTCCAGAACTTCATGACACGATACTGTGTTCTAATCCAGAGTGGGAGTCGTCCAGTCTCTCCATACAGCTGAGAATGTACATCAGTCCTTTTATAAATATTATTAGATTAATGTGTAGCTACAGCAACTATTTTGCTTTAGTTTCAGCATTTAAGGTTGTTTCCAGAACAAGTAAGTTGGCATTGTCTTTGTAGGGATATGTTATAGTTATACTACCAGCTGCTGTGGTTTATCAGGAATACACGAGGCTGTTATTCAATTAGAGGCCGAGGCGCAGCCGAGGCTTCTAATTGAATAACAGCCGAGTGTGTTCCTGATAAACCACAGCAGCTGGTAGTACAACTGGCTTGTACTACAGTGGCTTCTAAGTGCACTTCCTGAGTATACTAAAGTGGCTTCTGTGTACACTAATTTGTGCTGACAAGGGTGTATGGTAGTTAGACGACGGGTTTATGGTAGTTAGACGGCGGCTAGCAGGTTATGCTATATAAACTGTGGTCGGCACCTTTCAAGTGCGTCATCACTGTAGTACAAGAATCTATAAATCACTTCAACAACTTTCTCTCTCCACCATTAGTACATAATAATAGGTAGATGCCATTTTGCATTAAGGTTGTGTAGCTGCTGTCGAGCAGAATGCCGCTTGGTAGCATTGGGCTATGGTAGCCACCAGGGTATACGTAGGGCCCGGGAATAACATCCATTGCAATATTTGCTAAGTCTTTGATCTCCCAATGACTGGTGTCAGCATCACAGTTTCTTGGTCGGCCAAAAGGTAAATGGTCAAGTTAAGTGACATCAATCTGTTCAACAACTCACACAAGCTTAAGTAGAGGACAGATTTGCTCAACTTGTTACATGGGATGACTTTATACAAAATGCCCCTCGCAGCAGATGACACATATAACGTTAACTGAAAGCCACAACAAGTGGCATCAATAATCAATGGGCAGTCCCTAAACTTCCTTGTGCCTAACCCAAAACTTAAATACCCATTATCCATTACCTATAAATTATAGTCTCCTTATCAGTGCTGGTGTCGAACCCCGCTCCCTGGATTGGTACCAACAGGCCTCATCCCACTGGTATTATAGTCACAGCAAACCCCTTCTCTGCACTGGTACCCACAGGGGATCAAGTGTATACCGGACAGATAAATATTATCAATTTTGCCAGTATAGATGGATACACAAAATAGCAGAGCTAATACAAGACTAATATACATGTAAAAGTTAGTGAGACTATTACACAATAACATAGCAACAACAATATTGTATAATTATGTGTGCAAAAGAAGATTGACTTGATGTCATCGGTTAAACGGTTCGAGCGGATGGCACAATGATTTTTTCTCAGTGCCAGTAATCTTTTCCGTTTTACGCCACGGCAACCATATTGAGGGAAACAGTATTCTGGAGAAAGAATCTTGGTAGGTGGGTTGTCGACAAAGTATCTGTTTAGGTGGCTTTCATCATGCCACTCTGCAATGTAGTTTAGCTTTGTTAAATCACTCTGAATGTTCTCTTCCAAAGTCTCTGACATTGTGATGATTTCATCTCGACACCCACAAAACACCCCACCGGCAAAATAATATTCTCCTTCAGAACGCTTCACGTAAGCCAGTGAGCGAGGGTTTGAGTCGTATGTAAAAGTTCTGCTTGGCTTGTCCCAGAACGAAGGGTGTAGAGTGCCCACTCTCCGACCCAAAGCCTCCCTGTTCACCTCTGAAACAAAACGCATATCTACATCCACTTGAAATATAAAATCCACACTCTTGTACACTTCCCTGTGTTTGCTAATCAACTGAAACTTTATTAGAGTATTGTTAGGCCAGCCTTGACTTCTCTCTGAGATGAATTTCACTTTCCTGTTGGTCTCAATTTGCTTGGAAGCCAGTCCAACATTGTCCGTAAACACTACATACGTCACATCATGTCCCATCATAAAATATTTGTCGGCACTTGCAATGAGAGGTTTCAAGAACACTATGTATTTGGCAATTGCCAAGATATTCAAGCCAACTCTAAAGATTCTTCTTTGTTGCCTTGCCTTTACATTGTCTTCCGTATCTGACCATATGATCGGTGCCCCCCATGGGGACTCAATCCTGAAACGACGCTGATTGAAGCTTACTTGAGGGAGATCTGGCAACTCCTTCCTTCCTGCTAACGTTAGTCCATTGAAAGGACAAATGTCTGACTCATTTACCGGAGACTCTGTATGTGCTGTCTTCCTTTGAGGCATTTCAGTGACCAACTCGCCCTTGGAGTTGAGCTTGACATCATTCGCACTCACTGATTCTCCGACCAATTTGACCTCGGAGCTAGAGTTGACATCATCAATATTCACACTTGCTCTGCGGAAACGATCAAACAGGATACCTCCTGCTATTGTTAATACAATGGCCAGTGCTACTTGCTTTTTGGGACCCATTTTCGACCCGTACCTTTCTTCTTCTTCTTTGTAACCTCCGCTTGGGGAGAGTATCCCGAGTTGGGCAAAGTTGCTTGCGGTCTGTGGGAGTCACTACACAACAATTTGAGTTGCATCTCAGTGTCTCCTCAACGGTGGTGATCAAGGAATGTCTCGTGGTGATTAAGGAATGAGCACACAAGTGCAGCTTACTTTGAGACCTGACGTTGCATATCTCAGGGCCGTAGCCGCCGGTGCGGTTGGTGCGGTTTCAACCGCACCACTTTTGAGGGTTCCTAAAAAAAAATCTTTAACAATAGCTCTAGCATTTTTGTCACGTATTTTGTCAAAGACTTGTCGCAATTGCGCTTACGCGGCGCGCGCGGCAGACGAATTGCACCCGGCCAACGCTTGATAATCGATACGAAGATGGCTGCGAAAAGCTTGAAGTTGAAGTCACTTCCTAGTCTTCCTGATGAGCCCCATCATCCCAAGAACTTCGAATTTCCCAAACGAACGTTTGGTAAGGCCAAACCTGTGCTGTGCTCCGCGCAAAGCCAGTGGTTTACTAGCTGGCCGTTCCTGCTGCATTGCTCTAGCTAGTAAGCACTGTGGCCACAGTTGCAGATCTAGCTATATAGACCCCGGTCGCCACATTCTTACCCAAGAATTGCATCAGAAACCACCTTTCAGTGCTAATAGGAGAAAGTAGGCTGTACTTGTGGGTACGTTCTCAGGGGCGGATACAGGATTTATGAAAGGGGGGGCACTATAATACATTAAACGCTGCTGCATATAGGCGCGTAGCGAGGATCAGTCTGCGCGAAGTGCAAAAAAAATTTTTCGCCTTCATTTTTCACTTCTCAGGATGGGCTCTCGTGGCACCTTCGCGCTTTGCACTGCAAGTTCCAGATGTACGCGAGGATTGCAGGTCCCAGGGGGTCGTGCATATCTTTACGTAAAATAGTAAAAAAAATTCCACGTGTAGTACGTGGGAAGATTTTATGTGCCCAATCCCACGGGTAGTACGTGGGACGATTTTACGTCAACAACTCCACGTACAGTACGTGGGACGATTTTACGTACGCCCAAATGACGTAAAATCCCCCAGTGTAAGCTGGGCTAGTATATCTTAAGTGGCAGGATATTACGTCGATTGAAGTGACGTAAAATCTTCCCTCGTAAGATGCATGCACGACGGACGCAAGATACGGAATATGCATGAGTGATATAAGTGGGAGGAGCTGGGTAAAAACTGCAATTGGAGGGCGGGGCTAGGCTAGCTGTACAACTAGAGGGTGGGAGGAGCTGGCTGCAATTGGAGGGCGGGGCTAGGCTAGCTGCATAATTATATAAGTAGGGAGTGCATGGGAGGAGCTGGATGAAACTGCAATTGGAGGCGAGTTGTACAACTGGGGGTGGGGCTAGACTGAGGGCGGGGCTAGGCTAGCTGCACAGGTAGGGTGGGCCTAGGCTAGCTGTACAGCTATGGGGTGGGGCTAGGCTTGTGACAGGGGCTGCACAGGTGGGGGCGGGTAGTTTTTGGTTATAATTAGGTAGAAGTCGCATTGTTTAGTTTTAGTTTTATCTCCACGCAAAGGGTTAGTAAAGGTTCTTTTAGTTTTAATAACCACTTTTTGGGATGATTTAAATATTAGTTTAGTTGTAGTTTTACAGGCTGAGACATTCCTCATTTTAGTTTTAATTTTAATGCTTTATAGTTTTAGTTTTAGTTAACTAAAACAACATTGGCTGGAACATGTTCTACACTGTCTAGACACCAGGATCCGGATGCCCAATATGGACCACCAGATAAGAAATGCAGCTTTCAAGGCACCAGTAAGTCAGTGCTTAAAGATCTAATGAACACTAGTAAGGGTAAAAGCACTCTCAGATGTAGGAAAAGGAAAATGGACGATATACAACCTACCACCACCCAAGTGTTCACTTGCATGTGTTCACACCCAAGTAAACAGCAGTGCATCACCACAGATATGGGAAAATAATATCGAAATGGAGTTTGTAATTTAAACGAGAATGGTACCGCAAATACTTGGTGGGCAGGCATGGTGACCCAGTACAATCCAACAAAATTAATGATCAGTAGCTATGCGGCCATTTTCCCAAGTGACCATACTTCAAGGCAGATGATAAAGACTGTCGCATTGTTTCCTAGAACACTTTTGCACTATACAACAGCAGCAACTCTACACAATGGTGAGTTCCTACCCATTGATATACAAGCCACTTATCTTTTTTCAGTTGAAAACTCATACTGTCTGTTCAAGGCAGACTATCACTTCACTTCACACCTTATGTAATGCGGTATGCCATGGCAACATTCATCAACTTATCATTATTCACATTTATATATAACCTCATCTATTCATTTCTGTGACGGAACACGGAATATCAGTTATGCAGGTGTACATCATGAAATTCACATGACTGTACAAAGTGGTTATTGGTCCGGCAGGAAGTAGGGCAATCAGGTTACGTAAGGGCCAGGGCCAGTGCTGAATGCACATGCATGCTCATTACGTATACAGCATGTAGATACTTCCTGCAGGACCAATGTCGTCTTAATTTACTGCACAAATGGCCACATACAGCTACGTGTATGGCCGTGGATCTACTTAATGAGATTCATGGTTAACCTATCCTCCGCGCCCAGCCCATCACGTCTAGCCCCGCCCTCTAATTGCAGTTTTACCCAGCTCCTCCCACTTAATATCAATCATGCATATTCCGTATCTTGCGTCCGTCGATCCATGCATCTTACGAGGGAAGATTTTACGTCACTTCAATCGACGTAAAATCCTGCCACGTAAGATATACTAGCCCAACTTACACTGGGGGATTTTACGTCATTTGGGCGTACATAAAATCGTCCCACGTACTGTACGTGGAGTTGTTGACGTAAAATCGTCCCACGTACTACCCGTGGGATTGGGCACGTAAAATCGTCCCACGTACTACACGTGGGATTTTTTGCTATTTTACGTAAAGCTCTACGCGACGTCCCAGGGCCGCCATGAGCTTCTTCCTTGGTCAAATTTCGCTCACGAATGTAATACGTACGTACACGTACACGGAGGGGTATACTAGATCGTGGTCTCGTTCCCAAGCCGTTCGGTTTCAGGCAACGCACGGTAAGCTTATTGCGAGCTGAGGAGGCCAGGCCAGGAGTTGCAACGTAGCGGCAGCAAGTTGGTAAGGAGGAAAATAAAGCGATGAAGAAGCAAAAGGGGGGGGGGGGGGGGGGGGGGGGGGGGGGGGGGCATCGCCCCCGATGTGTGAATTTGCGAGTGTGGAGCTGAGATAAACATGTCACCGTTCGACTCCACAAGTAGCTGCTCTAGCTCTGCAAGCCCTGAAGGCCCCGTTCGCTGGTACCCTAGCCTCTGGCTACGCGAAATTATTGTGGAGTTGCGGTATAAACAGATGTTGACTGTTTGACTCCATATGTAGCTGTTTGACTCCATATGTAGCTGCTCCAGCTCTGCAAACCCTGGAGCACCGCGCGTTCGTCCACTGATCTGTTTCTCAAGGTTGTAGTTCTCGCACCGTCGAGCCCTCGCAGCAAATAAAACTCAATTGGCCGGCAGGAAACCCGCAACATTCCTATCAACATTCCTGAGCGTGACATATTCCGGTACGTATACGTACGTACATACGTATATAGCTAAGTGAGAAATAGATCCACCATTCAGAGCCTCGCGCTAATGCGCTCGGCAATCACCAGCCTATAATTATTTATGATGTAATGTGTAACTAGGAGAATGCATGGCATTGTGGGGAGAGCGTGAGCGAGTCAGTGCAATGCAATGCAGAACGAGTATTTGCGTGCATGCACAGTCAGTCGAATTTTAATGTTCCCTGCCGGCATATACCGTAATTTGCGTTGTTAAAATATTTTCGTAGACAGAGACGGCTACGAAAATTAAACGCACGAAAATATTTCGACAGCTAATTATTAAAACAACGATAATTTTACCGTACGAACTCTGAAGCTAATACTTCAAGCCAAGGACTGCTGCACACTGGTCTAGCACTGGTGACACCAGGTGGCTGCTGCACTGAGATGTGCAGGTTGGTAAGTAACTAAGTCCACCAGCGGTCTTCGCCCAGTTTATACAAAAATGGAAGATTAGTTTTGTCTACTAGGTTGCGGCATAAATACATCGGGTGTGAAAGGGAAGAGGCCATGGATGATCTTAAAGAGAGAACAGAGTTTTAAATAAATTCTCCTGTTCTCAAGTGTAGGAATTTGAGCAAGATGGAGCAGCTCTTGGTATCCTAGATCCCACCTTTTTAAACACATAATTATTCAGTCCATATTTTTGTACGTTCTCCACAGATTTTATGTCTTTGAGAAGGTGGGGATCCCACACAGGGGCGGCATATTCGAGGTGAGGGCGCACTATAGATATTAATTTTGTACATTAATCTTTCACTGCTTACGAGGGGCAACCGCACTCCTGGTAGCCGTTGCAACGCCGGCTGCGACTCGCCGTAGCGCAAGCTAAGTATCGCCGTTAGTTTCAATTAACGCACATGCCACGTGGCAACCACGCTCAGTCTAACGCTAGCAATGGCGACCAAAGGGAAGACACGAAATTATGACAGCACTTACAACCTTGCCAGCATGGTGAGTTTTGGTGTGTAAGTGTCAGTGAACAACAGCGATTACGGCCGTGTGGTCAGAATCTTGGTGGGCCCTTCGTATGACTGTACTGGCAACCAACGTCGAAGAGCGATCGAGCAATGGCGGCCGACGGCACGACAAAAACGCTTGTATCTCCACCACCAAGGTGAGTTTCAGCACAATTATTATACGTTTGTATTATACGTTTGTCTAACTGCATGATAGCCATCACGACGGTGTAGTCAGAATCTCTGTAGACCTTTCCTGCGAGCTATGAGGTTTGATTATTTACATTAATTAGATTAATTAATTATTTACGCGGCACAATTTTTCCCCTACCAGGAGTGTAACATTAGTGGAGAACCTTCTGTATAACAGGCCAATAAGTCTCTTTCTTTTGGCCGAGGTTATTGACACCGATTGTCGGTGTCAACAATCGCCACAAATCAGCTATTGACACCGATTCGGTGTCAACAATCGCCACAAATCGTCTATTGACACCGACCAACGATTCATTTCACCTTTCGAGTGCTGAGATGCGTCGACGCGGTACGCACGCTAGCCTGGACTTCCTCTGCGATGGTTCCGCGCTGATCAGACCTCGCGCTCACAGCGACTGCTTGTTTCTGCTGGCACGGGCAGCATACTGATGAGATTCACAGGAATGTTCGGGGAGTATACGATGCTACCGTACTGTCGCTAACTAGCCTCGTTCCCAGGCCCACACGCGAGGTACGAGGCTAGTCGCTAACAGCCTAGGCCTCGCGATCCCAACCCCAGCACGGAATGGGTTTCGGACAGAGACTACTCTGAGCCATAGATGTTTACACAACATGTACATGAGAACGAAGGTCAATAAGAATAAATAGTTCATGTGTCTTTACATGTAATACACCTCCATTCTTCAGGTAACACAGCATCTTGTTCTAGTCCTATACGCAGTTAAAGTGGTACCATTTCATGCACTCTGAGCATTGTACCCTGCTGTCTCCTGTGTGCAGAAGGGGCAATAAACTTTCTTCATTACTGCCGAGTGTGGAAAAGGATCAACATCCTTGCTTTCAGACAATGAAGAAAGTGTGATCTGAACTGTGCTTGGAACCACCTAGCTACTTGCTGTTGCACCTCAGGAAAAGGTGAGATAGATGTAAGTTTGATGCAGGTTCAGCAATGAAGCTATCACTCCTTAGTACTGAGTGGGACGTCTCCAGTGTGCATATTGTGTAAACCTTCACCTCATTTGACTTGCTGTTCTTCTTCGTCACACAGATCCAGTGGGAATGGTGACAGTTCAATAGCTGCACAAAGTCAACATCGTGCACTTGAAATGTGCATGTATCACTACCCAACATCTTGTAGCCCTGATTCATTAGGGAACTTTTCCTTTGTCAAGGTTTGCACAGCATTGATTAATCTCTCAATAATAAACTCTTCAGAATAACAACAGCAGAATGCAGGAGTTTCTCGCCAGAAATTTGTAGACAAACTTGTCCCTCACTGACACATTCTTCACCTGAGCTAATGGTACCACCACTGCAATTCGTGGTATCATCATGGCTTCCTACTGCCTTCTCCCTCCTCATTCGGATTCGATTTGCAGCTGTCCCAGGTTGAACTGTTATACTCGCCTCCTTTGACTTTTGGAGCCTCATGGGTGTCATCACTTCTATCTTCACATGGTGGTTCTCTTTTCTGTTTCCTTTAGCCTTGGTGTTCTTTGAAGGCCACAACTTAGAAGAGTGTTTAGTTCTACCTTTGCACTTAATATGCGGCTTGAGCTTGACATTTTCTCGAAGCACTGAAAGCTGAAGACGATCCTGTATTGTATGTGTGTGTGTGCAGGTAGACGTGTGTGTGCAGGTAGACGTGTGTGTGCAGGTAGACGTGTGTGTGCAGGTAGACGTGTGTGTGCAGGTAGACGTGTGTGTGCAGGTAGACGTGTGTGCAGGTAGACGTGTGTGTGCAGGTAGACGTGTGTGCATGTGTGTAATGAGACATGTATGATTGCACTGTGAATGTACATATATGCACAGAGAATGCATCACGCATGCAACCATAATTAGTAGGTGTGGCCTCATGTAATAGGCTGACTATTTTTGTCAACACAAACCGAAGAACAAGAAATCAACAAATGGGGCTAGCAAAACACATGGTGCCTGGGATTTAAACTTACTTCAAGGGTGCCACAGTCGGCATGTGCATGCAATGCTGCATCCATGAGCACTGAGCTGAGGTCCATAGTATCATCAAGGGGATCACGTGGTACTGCAGAATATCGATCGGTGTCAATAGCTCGTTCGTGGCCGTTATCGACACCGATGATCGGTGTCAATAGTCACTGCGCTTTCTTTTTGCACAGATGGAGTCAATGTGCCTGGACCAAGACAAGTCCGATGAAATGAGCACTCCCAAATACTTAAAGGCTTCTACTTGTTCAAGTGGTGCCTGGTTTCAAACTGAGTAGGAGCTGTGGAGGATGACTGAGATTCCGCTTTCTTGAGAGCAGCATGGTCTTACATTTGCAATTGGCTGGGTCAAGTGATAAGTTATTGTAATCTACCCATCGTTCGCCTGCCGTGAGTAATCCAGCGCCGGACAGCTCTCTGTGCAGAGCTGCTGCTCCCCGATTGCGTCCGCTTCAGCTGCTGCTCGCCGCTTAAGCTTGCGTCCGCTTCAGCTGCTGCTCGCCGCTTGCGTCCGCTTCGAATAGCTGCTGCTCCCTGGCCCGTTTGCATCTGTTTCACTGCTGTTCTTCCAGCTGCTGCTCGCCGATTGCGCCCGCTGCTGCACGATCGCCGCTTGCCAGCTGCTGCTTGCGCTCCCGATCGCGTCCGCCTCGATCGGCTGCTGCTCCCCGCGATTGCGTCCGCTTCGACTGCTGTTCCCCGATTGCATGCATCAGCTGTATTCCAGCCCAATGTTCTCGAACATTCTTCGCGGAGTTCGAGGTTCAGCGATTAAATTAAAGTACTGAGGTCGCGCGTCACTATAGTCTAGTCCCGCCCCACGAACATCCCATTTCCGTCATTCACAAACATGCGCCTGCTGCTAAAAAAAAATGTAACAGGATGTGGGGATACCAGAACGGAAGGAAACAAGGGGGGATGGGTTATACTTCTCTGTTTTGTGTGATCATCCCTTCCTTGTTTCCTTACTTTTTGCCATTCTGGTATCCCTACATCCTTACATTATCACTTTTAAAACAGTAATTCACACCACAGGTGTATAGCTATAATACTGGCTACAAACACCTCACAAAATTGATATCATTACAATAATTATCAATTCACACCACAGGTAGGAACACACAGTAAGTTTGTGATGGGATGTCTACATTCCAAACCAATATGAAATGAACTGATGATGTGGTACATTGTATAAAATTAATGAAGCAGTGATTGACAACCATAATACTGTACTGAAACAGTGCTACTTAATAAGAACACAGCCAAGATGCAGGTGTGGTACTATTTGGTGTGAACAGGGAATGTGGGAACTTGCAGTCAAGTACAGCAAGATTCGTCAACTCGAGACTTCCGAACTCAAGACCGACCGTGTATTGGACATAACTACCAATGAAATCTGCCCTCAGGTATCCCCAGACTGCAGGCAGGAGAACAGGGAGGGTATAGGGTGGATCCAACCTTGGAGCGAAGGTAAGCGACCTCTCAGTCACATTAGCAATCTGTCCAGAGAGGGCCATGACTATGTGCCATGAAGTCATGTAATACCCGTAGTGACTAGTAATGAAGGGCAGGCCATCTGCTCCATAGGTAGTTCCGCCCAAGATTCCAGCGACGTTCCACTGATCATGGAGGACAAAATGCCACTGTTGAAATGGTTTCGCAATGACCTGAAGAGCTTTGCTTGTTTTCTGTAGTTGAGGAGTGTGTGTGCATGGAGACAGTTTGCAGTCAGTTACAAATTGTAAACCAGCTCCATATTTGCCAGTGGCCATCTTGCATGTATGGCATTAACTGACAGCCAAAATCAATGAAAGTAATCAGCAGATTTTGTTCCCATACAAAGCTATTAAATTAGACTTCCGAATCAAATCAAATGTTGTCAGTGGCAACAATTATGCACGCAAGTAATATCTGATTTCAAGATCCAATTTTAATCAGGCCATTTTACATTTACACACTGGCTAGACTATAACCGTTGATGTACCGGCTCTGTTCCCCAGGCCCAAGGCTACAAACATCCTCCCTAACAAAACACTCTGCGCTAATATGTTTGTCAGTAAAACTGGACACTCGCGCGTAGCTACAGTGAAGATGCTGTTCGGATCACAAATCAGTACTCCAAGCATAACATTCGTTCTGGTGTAACCGTACAGAGCACCAGGCAAGGAGTAGCCGGAAACAATTTAGTAATGAAAAACAATTGTTATTTCAGATGCAGTACATGAGGTCAGTGATGATGTCACCACCCTGGGCCCAGGACCTGCATAAAAACCTTCTCTATTGGGAGATGCGGCATTCCTGGGTTATCATGCATCACTGTAAGAAGACCAGGGTCGTTATAACTGCACAGATAAGTGCTGCACACGTCAAGTAAACTTTTCACAGTCCAACTTCAACTGTTCATCCTTCCAATCTCAACAACAAGATGCCCTGAAGAGATAACGGAATTCTGGGGTAGAAAGCTCTAGTTCAATGTCTAAGAGCAGCGATTTAGGCAATGCTGCGACATCATGTAGGGTGGCCACTTCCATCACAGCGTATACATTAAGAATCTTGAGCTAGCCCATTAACCCCTATGCGTACACGTGCAGTTAGGGTAGAGTGAATGCTGTGCCTGTCAGTATGTCAGTATGTCCGTCCCTCTGTCTGGGGACACAAAATTGAACAGTTTGGGTGAAATAGGAACGCTTGCAGCCATTTTCACACTCTGTCCAAATCAATTATTGTTTATGGCAGACCAAATGCCAGTTCTCACGCATGGAACGTTGCTGCAAACAGTGCACATGGTAAGTGCTCTACTGGGCACCTTTCTTAGATGATTTGTGTGCATGCGTGCATGCAGAGGAGGGATGACTACAGCCGGTACTTACTTCTCCGAGGTGGAGGCTGATGGAGGCCCAGTTTGCGCTTCCCATCATCCACACTGCATTGTCAGAACTAGGACCAGGGTAGGGAAAACGACCTGGAGACACAATCAAGAGAGAATTATCCTCTGAGCACACTGTGTCTTCTAGTAAACACTTCATAAGCTTATTCGTAATCTCCACATAATACCCCCATGCATGAGTGAGGAAGTCAACAGGTGCTAAAAGACGGGGGTGGGTTAATTTTTGAGTATTTGATATTACACTCAAACTTATCGTTGTACAAATTCCACCAATCAGATTGCTCACTGCGAGGTATCTAAATCCCATATTGAAACCTCGTACGGGGTTTCACTATTGAGCCCACAGGGTACTGTACCTGTAAAAGTTATTGTTTACTGCCAACTAACAGGCTACTGTATTATACAGCTGCTTTAGAATTACAGGCAGTGCACGTAACTGTGTACTCAGTCTCTAGCTCTGTGTACGGAAGTGCAACGGCTACATCAAGCACTCGAAGGAGGAGCTATACAAGCGGGCGGTCACGGGTGGGGTGGAGCCAAGTTGAGGGGCAGAGCCATGTGACTGCTCAATCGTGCACGCAAGTCACTCGAGCGCCTCGTGTGTCAGCGGCCTTGTCGTACTTGTAAGCCAGTCTGTTATTGCGTCGAAAAGGACCTCCGACTCATAGGTTATTTTGTTGACAACGGAAGCGCTAGCGTAGTTACCGTTGCTATACTCTAAATCGGTTAGACACTGAGACCAATGGGATCTACGCAATTTAGAAACCCTCGGGCCCTTAGTAGTGCCCTCGCTGCGCTTGGGACGCTACAGCCCAGGACCCTCGGGTTTCTAAATCGCATAGATCCCTTGGTCTCAGTGTCTAACCTATATGTATACTACGTCCACCACACGTAATAGTGACAGACCTGGTATCTGCAAGCGACAAAAGCTGGGTGTGGAGGCCCGGGAACAAGGCTAGTGAGTGATGTCAATCAGCATGCAAATGCCATGTATATACCACATCATCAACCACAATGGTGCATACCTACTTGTACCATGGTGCATGGCAAATGAAAGGTACTCATACAGAGTGTATCTGCCATACACCCTAGCCTTTGACCTTTGCATACACTTCAGGTCTATGGTTGCCAAGCAACAGCTAAGGGGCAACTGGGGGTGTTCTTATCAAAACAAAATTGATAATTTTCATGGGCTATGTATGGTAAGGGTCAGCTGTACTATACATGTATATCTATTGGTTTCAAGGATTCCAGGATGCATGCCCCTTCATGCAGTTATATATATTCCCTGCTTCACCCATGGAAATGAACTCAGGGTACAAGTCCCATACACCCTAGTACATACACTCTTTGGATGCAGTCTGTAATTACATTAAAAGCAGCAAAGGTATACCAAAAGTATACATGCACATCTGGGCCTCCACCTGTTAGTACCAGTAGACCGTAAGGACTGTCGTTGTGGACTAGCTCTGCCCTCATGTGGAGTCTGAGTCGAGTTTCATTCTGAACAAGAGTGCCCAGGCCGAGTGAGTAGGCCAATACCTGTGTGATTATGAGAACAATCGATGCTTATCAATAGTGGGACTGGCTTGCACGATGTTGAGAAATGGTGGACGTTTTTATTCTTGCATTTGTTTCATACTACGAGTGCTAATTCAGCAATTTAACTGTATTGAAGTGGATAACCAACATTCTCTCCAGCCACACACAGGGAAGAGATAAAAAGGCTTCCAATTTAAGTATCCAAGAATCAGCAACAAATGCCTTCCTGGGAGAAATTTAGTAATTATCATACACCATCTAAGTACGGACGCGCTAGCATGGAAGTTGTACAATTGTGGAGTGGGTGTGACCTTCTGTCGATAGTGCACATTCATCTCACTGAGCGTTGCAAGTTTGGTGTTGCTATCTTGTTTGGCTCTGGAGTCATAATCTGTCAAAGATGAAAATCTTCTCAGCAACACAACAGCACAAGTCCAGTGTTGATACATCACTTAATTATCGAGATGGAGCTGTTCTTCTCCATCCTCTTCGTCTAGTCGACCTATCAAACATGATACTGATGCAGGGCCGGATCACTGTAAAAGATATACATAGGGTGGGCCAGAATCCATTGGACACTGCCGAAGGCAGTGTGCAGAGGTGTGAAGTGGTGATAAGTCCGCGCGAAGCGCGGAAATTTTTTTCACCTTCATTAAAAAATTTTCAGTTATCAGGATAGGCTCTCGTGGCACCTTCGTGCTTTGCACTGCAAGTTCCAGCTGTAAGAGGATTGCAGGTCCAGCGGCCGTGCCATGTGCTTCTTTCTTGCTCATAGGTAGCATCGTTTTCCCAGGCCCGCGTGCCTCTTTGAAGCGACGAAAAGCCGGGTGGGGCCTGGGAACGAGGCTAGACTAGGTACGAATCGCCACAGCTTATAATTAGCTTCGTTCCCAGGCGCCTGGGAACGAGGCTATGACCCGATCATGAGTACGAGTGCGAGTGTCGATCTACTGAGCGCTCGATGTTGCCTCGATGATCGATGTCGCGATGGAGCGACAGGTAAAAAAATTTTTTTTTAAATACCTGGGTTGAGAATTGGGTGGGCCATGGCCCACCTGGCCCACCCTGCTGCGCCGGCCCTGTGATGTATCAAGTTACTCAATGGAAAGATGAAAAACAGCTCCATCTCAAGAACTATATGACGTACGAACACCGGACTTGTACCATTGTGCTGCTGAGAAGCTGCACATTCCAGCGATTGCTGTATCCAAAGAGGTATTGACGACGTCCATACTAAACACACGGTGAAATCCACTCTCCAATCAAAGAGGCGAGACTCGGTCAACATTTCAATGACACACTTCAATGCCTGAGGCAACTAAAACACCAAAAATCAGGCATACAGCAGAAGGGTCTTGGGGCTTTACCAGGCTACAGAAACCGCCGAAAACTGCTTCAGACAAGCAACGGGGAGTGGTGTCTGATAATGCATCCGATTATAACTGTTGACAGATTATAACTCCAGAGCCAAACAAGAGGGCAAAAACAAACTTGCAACGCACAGTGAGATGGTTGTGCACTATCAACGGAAGGTCTTCCGCAACAATATTGTACAACTTCCATGCTAGCGCATCCGAATATAGATGGTGTACAATAATTCTCTAGTTGTTAATAATTTAGTAGACAGAGTTTCAACAGCAATTGAAGTTTCCCTACCTGGGAGTAGAAGCTATCTGCCATAATGGCTCCTGGAGTCGCGGGGTTTCCCTCCACACAAATCTGCTCAGTCGTGTTTCCTCTCCTCTTTTCTTGGGCATCACTGCGATCAATCGTATGTGTTCCATTCTCTGGGTAACCACACACCTCCATTCCAGTTGCGTTAACAAATGTCTCATAATCAAAGCCCATGGTTGAATACGCATTGTAGTACTGACTTGTCTCATTCCACAGGAATTGGTCCAGCGCTTGCTGTCCAAGTACGAACGCCTTGTGACATGTCATAGCAAACTCCACATCACCTTCAAATAAGATAGCAAGTACATATGACTGTGAACTTCCGTTCTCACCTCTAACATACTAGTCGGAAAATGATTCTCAACACAACCTTCAAGCATACAATTAAAACCCGAGCCAATACTTTGCCCTACCAGTTGTACCTTACACAAGGGGTAGTCACTCCAATAAGCAGAGCTGTGACCGGGGATTGTAACCCCATATATGGAGGATGTAGGTGTGGTATGGGTGTGGGTTACTGTATTACTCCGTATACTACCAAAAGTCACACAGTCACTGATTTTTGCAACGGTCACGGGTTCATACGGTCACAAGCAGTTTTCGGATGGGCACAGGCTGTCCAGCTCTAAGTATGGCACGTATTGGAGTGACCACACTTTGTACCCACCCAGGACTGCGATTGCCACTTGATGCATTGGTTACAGTCTGTTCAAGCATTGCTTAACTCCCGTATCCATACCAAATGTTACAGGATATGTAGTTACAACTGTGGTATAGTTGCATTTCTGGTATTGTAATTTGCCCGCCTCGTGTGCTCAGTTTTCCGTTTTGTTCTGTATATTATACCGTGCACTTGTCAATCTTTCAATCAGTCAGTAACTGCTAGCTAGTGATAGTTTCTCTAGTAGCCTTTGGTGGTAATGACACCACAACAACAACACTAGCACTTAAAACTGAAGAGGTTATACGCATAATTGTGTGTGTGGTGTACGCATGTGTGTGTGGGTGGTGGGTATGCACGTGTGTCACCCTCTGTTTCTACTGTTTCACATGTACAGGTATGTGCTGACATTGTTGGGGCTACCGTAATAGAATCCTGCAAGATTTGCAAGCTACTGGAAGCTTTTTGCCATCTACCAATAAGCATCGAAAAATGTTGTTAAAATTATTGTGAGTGGCAAGAATCAAGCTGGCCTGATTTACTGTGTAACTGCCCAAAGGTTGATGATACCTGACACACACACGAACGGACCGATTACTTACCCATGCATGGTACCAAGCAACTCACCCATTTGATAAGCCAGCTTCTCAGCTGCCTGCATGGCGAGCAGGTGAAACCCACTGCTGTAGGTGGAAAATCTGTACGCTACCAACCCAAGTATGTCATAGGTGGTGACAAGGTGATGTGGGATGCCATCCTGAGAGCTGACGGACATCTGCCACTCGGCAGCCAGCCGCGCATGTGGCCAAAGGTCCTTCAGGATCGCCTCAGTAATGGAGACATTGTGGTACCATGTCTGTAACTCCAACAGGTAGACAATGAACATGGAGGAGACATCGGACATCACACGGCCACAGCCAAACTCCACCTCCTGCACAGTGGGGAGTGTGAATTGAGACAAATCTCAACAACCTCATGTACATAATCACAAATTACAAAATACATTGTCTATCGAGCTAGACCAATATGTGTGAACTATGAATACCGTAGAGTACGTATTAAGCGCCCAGGGTTTGGGGACAATAGAACGCCCGCTGAACAGCGGGGTGGGCGCTAGATGCGTACTCAGACTACTTAGGCATATAGTATCCGCCCACCTATTCACCACTGTATAAACAACAAGCGCTGCGGTAAGCTGTGAATATCAATGACCGGCTATGAATATCTAAGCATTTTTCACGCATAGAAATTGATAGTGCGTCTCTAAGCTTGCCGTAGTTGACTGTAAATCGGCCTTTTTTGAATGCACAACCTCGCCCAGAGGTTAAGAAATGCTGCTCAAAACTTATGTGATGGGTGGGCCCTTACTACACTGCTATTGGACCCTTTGCAGTAACTTTCGCGTGAAGAGGGGGGTGGGCGCTTGATACGTGGTGGGCACTTGATACGTACACTACGGTAACTATGAGTTCTGCTAGATCTTCTCTCACTCTTCCGCCCCCAACCTCCTGAGCAAGAGAAAATAGACTAAATCCAAAATAGCAAGATCAACTGATCATTCGGCAAATATGAGTGTCTTTAGTGGCAGCCATTAGATCATAATGTGACTTCCCTAAAGTATCACACTATTGATACCCCCCACTCACTCACCCCCCCCCCCCCCCCCCACCACCACAACCACCAACCACACACTCGTCATTGGCGGCTTGATATACCCTTAAAATTAGCATCAGACCTCTGGCTCCTGGGGAAGATACATGCAGCCACATCTCAACTGCTCCTGGATCATACCGTCTGGTAGCTGGAACTTTGCCCAGGCATAGAGCTTGTTGATGGTGGAGTTCGGGAAGATTGTTATGTAGGGGATATGGCGCTCACCATCATTGTGGACAGAATCTGAGGAGGGATGGGTGGCAGGTGGTACTGTATCATAGAGTGTGTGTGAGCAGGTGGTACCCATCATTGACGTGAAAAACCGTCGTGAAATTACCGCACAAAAAAGTCGCCAAACCGCCAAAATTAGTTTTCTTCTTTCTCCAGACGGGCTAGTTCAAATTTGGCTGACTATCTCAAGACGGTGTTTGCACAAAACAGCAGCATTTTATACTGAGCATTGCACAACCCCATCGCTTTTTTGACAACTTCGAAGTCTCACAAGGCGCTTGAAACCGCCCATTCAATAATTATGGCTTCATGTACGACATCATTTTCTTCATATGTGCGCATCGGACATCACACAGCCACAGCTGAACTGGACGATATGCTTCTGAATAACCCCACACTGACTATTATGAATGGGTAGCCCACCTTGGTTGTAAGTATTTACTATATCTGCCACAAGGGCCCTCATGAACATCCTTAAGTGGCTGCTCTTTGGCTCTATTACATGTACCTCTCTACTGTGCATAAAAATACACAGGATACCCTCAGATCTTGCCAGGGGACGAGGCGACTACATGGCAACAGTGTCTGCAGCATTGCCTGTAGTTTTGGCCCCAGACCCAAACCAACCCCAGCGCGGATTGCTTCGTGTGTCAGGAAGCGATCCGTGCTGGGGTTGGTTTGGGTCTGGGACCGAGACTACACTGCTTGGAGCTTGTTGAGTGGGCAACAATGGCAAAGCTAGTGAAGGAGAACGTTGGACGGTGCCACTGAAACACCAGACATTCCAACCCTTCAAAATTTAGATGAAGGTGACAAACGCAGTCATACACGTCATAGTAAATCATGAATTGATGGGATCACCATGTATTATTGTGTACACTCAAGAGCACACAACGACAATCATCGTTGATGATGTCATCATGTGCTCTTGGTACACTCTATACTCTCTAATAGACACATTTTATCACATGAAGAAGACTTATGACTACATATGTGGCCCAAAAGTGATGGTGTAGATACTCATGCTAGTGATGGAGGGTGATAACATGTACAACGAGGGTGAGAGGGTGATCACTGCAAAATTACGGTGTCACCCTTGTTACAGTAATGAGGGTGACTTGGAAGGTCTGAAACACCCACCTAGGTTGACGCAGTCGTACGCCTCCCATTGCCGCCACCTCCCGTCATTCAGCCAGAAGGCCGACCTGCATGTGTACAGGGAGTGTGTAAGTGAGCGTGCATTAACTGGCATCCTTTCAAGAAGGGTGCAGGGATAACTGTAATCAGGGGTTTCCAGCTCATGAGGTAGTTATTGGGGTGAGCCTGAGCGAGCCCCACTGTAGCGTGAAGCATATCTGTCTACTTGGTTTTGCCAGTTCCTGCGTCAGTGTGTATTGAAATCACTCGACCTCATCAGTGTGTTCATGCCATCCACACGTTCTGCAGATCAGAGAATGTGGTGCGCTACATGCAGACTAGACTGCTTCAACTAGCCTGACTCACTGTTGTTGTTACGTTTTTGTGTCATATTCTGTGGCCTGAGGTTGTGCCATACTCAGTCACATAATATCTATTATGTGCATGCAACTGCTCCATGTTCTGCACATACACTCGCTCAGGCTCAGTGAATTCCCATTTACACATCTGAAATTTGACCACGAATTCATAGCTTTCATGCCTTTGTCATGCTACGACTGTGTTATATATCAACTGGTTCCATGTGAGGATCGAAGGATAACACGACTGAAGTGTAGCCTCAATGCAAGCCAGGCACAAGGAAGAGGGAGAGGGGCCTGAGAAATTACACGCATGTGCAAACAGTGGATACCAAGTCCTCTCTTCTTCTTAGGCCTGGGAATGAGGCTACCTAAATGCATGGAGGAGACCAGTGAAAACGTTGCCATAGTAACAGTAATTGTGTGACAAAGGACAAGTATTCTGTATGCATCATAAATTGCAGTGTCGGACCTGATGTGAGAGAGGCTGTTGATGAGCATGTCTTGTAGGACAGCCGGCATGGAGGAGCTAAAGAAGGGGTTGTGGAGAGCCTGGATGTCCATCACGGCAGAGGTGAGGTTCTCTCCAAGGAGTTTGGCGGCATTGACGGAGTCGCTGACAAGATGGCTATAGAAGTTGCCTGTGTGTGTGTGTGTGTAGGTGGAACAGCACTATTATGAATTCTCTGATTTCTTTTACTTATATAATACATGTATTGTGGCCAGAGGGAATCAGAAATTGCACACCTGCTAAGTGGTCATGGCACACATCAACCACTCAGGTCAAGCTTCACCCTAGCTAGTAATGAATGCCTTTGTCCTGGCTACGTATAGGTTATAATTACCAAGGGCAAAGCCCGAGGTGATTATAGGTGACTCCCAAAGGTCTCTGAACAGCTAAGAGACCTGCTTGAGTGCAATAACCGGTTTAGACTGTGGGCTACATCTTTCAGTTTCTCTGTATGAATTACGAACTTTTGATGAGGTGTATCATGGATTGTAGAAAATAAAGATCAAACCATACCATACATAGTCTAAACCTTGTTACCCCGCACACACATGCACAGCAGGGGTAAAGCAATGCCTTCATATCTGTGTGTCTGTCTGTGTGTCAGTCTGTTGGTGAAAACTGCTTCAAGCAGGTTAGCTAAGGCATTCACAGACATTTTACCCAACAGAAAACTCTGTACCTAATACAAGTCAAGGCGGTTCTTTTCGCCGTTATTTCAGTCACCGTATTCATGGTAATAAACCGGTACAAAATATTATACTCACTACCGTAGGATTGGAATCATAGAAATTCCAGGAAATGGGTTTGTATCGCTAGATTGGATGGACCGTTGTGATATATAGAAATTGTCGCGTAGCATTTGGAGAGAAATCGTTTGTGACTGTTTTTAAATTCCAGGAAATGAGCATCGAACTGTCATGCCAAGTACTGCATTTCGAGAGCACTATTCCAGGAACTGGGCGTCTACTGCCATGCCACCATTGCCATGTGCTGCATTTGGAGTGTTTGTGGTGCTGAATTTTGAGAGACCTCGTCTGTGACCAAGGGCTGACTGTTGTGCCACGCACTGCATCTAGACTGAATCAGACGATTATGAATAGCATACTTTGTAAAATGTGTACTGGAACTGGTGTTGTTTTGATAAGTACATTCAGGGTGGTCCAGGACTGCCACTGACTGTCTCAGTATATGAAAGTCATGGCTGGGATCTCCCGGGATGTCCTGGGTTATCCCAACAATGGAGGTGTACCCGGTCTGCTTTCCCAGGATACCTGGGACATCCTGGGATGTCCCACCCATGGAGGCAGTGTAGGGTCCAAGATGTCCTAGGATATACCGGGACATCCTGGGATGTCCTAGCCATGAAGGCAGTGTAAGCTAGGTCCCAGGGTCCCAGGTCCTGGGATATACCGGGACATCCTGGGATGTCCTAGCCATGGAGGCAGTGTAAGCTAGGTCCCAGGGTCCCAGGTCCAAGATGTCCTGGGATACACCGGGACATCCTGGGATGTCCTAGCCATGAAGGCAGTGTAAGCTAGGTCCCAGGGTCCCAGGTCCTGGGATATACCGGGACATCCTGGGATGTCCTAGCCATGGAGGCAGTGTAAGCTAGGTCCCAGGGTCCCAGGTCCTGGGATATACCGGGACATCCTGGGATGTCCTAGCCATGGAGGCAGTGTAAGCTAGGTCCCAGGGTCCCAGGTCCAAGATGTCCTGGGATATACCGGGACATCCTGGGATGTCCTAGCCATGAAGGCAGTGTAAGATAGGTCCTAGGGTCCCAGGTCCAAGATGTCCTGGGATACACCGGGACATCCTGGGATGTCCTAGCCATGGAGGCAGTGTAAGATAGGTCCCAAGGTCCCAGGTCCAAGATGTCCTGGGATACACCGGGACATCCTGGGATGTCCTAGCCATGGAGGTAGTGTAAGCTAGTCCCAGGTCCTGGGATTTAATTGGGATGTCCCAGCCATTGAGGTAATGTAAGCTAGGTCCCAGCGTCCCAGGTCTAGGATATACAGGGACATCCCAGTCATGGAGGCAGTGTAAGGTCCCGGAGTGGTAGCCAGGTCCCAGATGTGTCCATGATATCCAACTAGAAAGTTCCAGCCACGGAAGTAGACCATCCCTGACTCAAAGATCCTTTCATGTGATTCAAAACAAAAACAAAGCAGTGGTGTAGCAAATGTTACTTACCAACTATTTAAGTTAACACCATATTATTTCCTAATAATGGCTTCTCTGTAATTTGCCCTCTTCCCTTAGATTGTGCATGTCACACAGTACAAAGAACAAAAAAGTGCTCCTTTGCATCTGCCGTGTTATTCTGGCATAGTGAGAAAGCCAAGAGAAACACTGCTCACAAGCCTCAGTGTCAACCTGCAGGGAGGAATGTTTACATAACAGATGCATGGTAGCATATAGTACTCTGCATTTTGATAGTCTTATGTGACAGGCACTTACTTTGTCCAGTGCCTTGAAGAGATGCGGGTTGCAATTGGCAATGCACCACTTGTCAGTGTGTCCTTCCATAATTATGTAGTTTATCAATTACAATCTCAATTTTGGCCAAGAATTGGGGGGGGGGGGGGGGGGGGGGGGGGGGTGGCTAGATATGTACTTAGACTATTTAGGTCCGCCCAGCTGTATAATATAAGCAATAAGCACCGGTGGTAAGCTGTGAATATCAATGACCGACTATGAATAATTGCTCACGTAAGACATTGATTGTGCGTCTTCGCTTGACTCGGCAGTGTAGTTGATGCAACACCTTACACAAAGGTTATTAAGGTAAGTTGGAAATACTGCTCAAGATTGTGTGATAGGTGGGCCCTTACTACACCGCTTTTGAATCCTGTGCAGTAACTTTCGTGTGAAGAGGGGGATGGGCGCTTGATACGTGGTGGGCGCTTGATGCGTACTAAGCTATAAGTTGCAATTACTACTGTAAATCTCATTAGAGCTGTAACTGAACATAACTATGCTTGTATCTAGCTAATACTTATGCCAAAACTTCAATCATTCCCTGTATGTAGCACATGAGAACTAGATGCCCCAGCTGGACATACACTTCAGTACATCCTCATCTGCATTGTATAGTGTGGTGTCATAAGAGCCGCAAACTACCAAAGCATACATTCCCGAGCACTGTACAAATCGTATACAGGCAAGATGATGCTGTGGTCACTGGCTACATCTCATGGTGTCGGTCATAGATGATCACTTTGAAGTGCTCATTGTTACTTCCATAGAATGATAGGAGTGAAACGTGCTCTGGAGGGCAGCATGCCGGCGGTGTCCAAGTTTCCTCGGAGGTCACCACGTTGCTCCCCCTCCAAGCACTCCTCCCATAGCCCAAGGACCACGCCTCGGAAGATGTTCTCCCCTTCAGGACAATAGGTTTGCAACCATGGAAACAGTTATTACTTGTGTTTGTCACGAATGTTTGTCAACCACCACTTATTGCTATCCACTACGCTATTCAACAGTACTAAGGTTGCACTTCAGTACAGGTTTTCGTACAGTATGAAAAGGAGGGTAGACCCTCTTTGATGTAGGAAATCAGAATACTGTGCCTGCATTATTCATCCTCTGCAGATACCAATGGTCCAGGATCCTCGCCTCGTGTGACACCATTTACCATGGCCTTATAATTACTATGTCGCTAACTTTATTAAAGACCATTTACCTTGCACCCTCCCATGATGACCTAGATGTTAATTGAAGGGCTGAGAACCAGAGTGGCCTAACCCAAAATCAAGTACTGGAAATTGCATGAAATGGATTAAAAAAACTTGTATGCAATGGGTACGAGCATATGACCGAAATTTTGAAATTCTTGAAATTTCAGTAGCTCCTGAAACACATTTTAAGGTTACGGGATCGTCGCGCGGTGGGCGTGGCCTGACAATTTCTTCAACACCGTTTTTCTCGCACAGAAAGTAAGCTAGCGAAATCAAACTTACTCGACACAAAGCAGGGAGGGTAGTCAACATGCAGACCAAACATCAATACAGCAGCTCACACTGTAGCCGTCGTATGCTGGTTAAATCGATTCCAGCAAACTATTCACCAAAAATCTCCAGTGCGAAGACCGCCAGCAACTCGATTCTACTGTTGGGAGACACGCCATAGGAAGCTCTAGGGCGGGATGTAAGTGTTTTGTGGCTAGGTTGAGCAGTCCTCGAAAGAACGACTCTTGAGTGCGAATAACCGCCATCTTGACTCCCATCTTTGGAATACAGCGTCGTATAACTTCGGAACAGTCATCAGTATTCACAAAAACGCTTCGTCTGGCCCTTTCTATACTGTTTGTACCTATTTCTACACGGTCTTCCAAGTCTAGGTCGGATCACACGGCTTAGTTGTTTGGTGACAAAAAACTATGAAATAGCGCTTAATTAAGTATACGGTGCGCGTATCCGCGCGCAGGGATCCCGTAACCTTAACAGCATCCACAAGTTTAGGGGGGCTAGTTCAATGTTTGCGGGTTAGGCCACTCTGGTTCTCAGCCCTTCAATTCTATGCTCTTACTTTTGTCCTGCTGATATCGTCATAAATTTTATGTCCAGACATCCCAGGTTGTGTAGGAACATTTGGTACCTGGGACCTAATGCATTGCAGAGGGTTCCAGTTGGGACAAGTGGGGATATCCCTAGACAAATGGGGATGTCCCTGGAACTGGGACATCCTGGGAGGTTAAGGGGACCTGGGACTCTGGGCAATGTCCTGGGTGAGACAGGACAGGACATCCCGGGATATCCCAGGATATCCCAGGGACATCTGGGACCTGGGACTCTGGACAATGTCCTAGGTGGGACAGGACAGGACATCCCGGGATATCCAAGGATATCCCAGGGACATCTGGGACCTGGGACTCTGGGCAATGTCCTAGGTGGGACAGGATAGGACATCCCGGGATATCCCATGATATCCCAGGGATATCTGGGACCTGGGACTCTGGGCAATGTCCTAGGTGGGACAGGACAGGACATCCCGGGATATCCCAGGGACATCTGGGACTCTGGGCAATGTCCTAGGTGGGACAGGACAGGACATCCCGGGATATCCCAGGATATCCCAGGGACATCTGGGACCTGGGACTCTGGGCAATGTCCTAGGTGGGACAGGACAGGACATCCCGGGATATCCCAAGATATCCCAGGGACATCTGGGACCTGGGACTCTGGGCAATGTCCTAGGTGGGACAGGACAGGACATCCCGGGATATCCCAGGATATCCCAGGGACATCTGGGACCTGGGACTCTGGGCAATGTCCTAGGTGGGACAGGATAGGACATCCCGGGATATCCCAGGATATCCCAGGGACATCTGGGACCTGGGACTCTGGGCAATGTCCTAGGTGGGACAGGACAGGACATCCCGGGATATCCCAGGATATCCCAGGGACATCTGGGACCTGGGACTCTGGGCAATGTCCTAGGTGGGACAGGACAGGACATCCCGGGATATCCCAAGATATCCCAGGGACATCTGGGACCTGGGACTCTGGGCAATGTCCTAGGTGGGACAGGACAGGACATCCCGGGATATCCCAGGATATCCCAGGGACATCTGGGACCTGGGACTCTGGGCAATGTCCTAGGTGGGACAGGATAGGACATCCCGGGATATCCCAGGATATCCCAGGGACATCTGGGACCTGGGACTCTGGGCAATGTCCTAGGTGGGACAGGATAGGACATCCCGGGATATCCCAGGATATCCCAGGGACATCTGGGACCTGGGACTCTGGGCAATGTCCTAGGTGGGACAGGATAGGATATCCCAGGATATCCAAGGGACATCTGGGACCTGGGACTCTGGGAAATGTCCTAGGTGGGACAGGACAGGACATCCCGGGATATCCCAGGGACATCTGGGACTCTGGGCAATGTCCTAGGTGGGACAGGACAGGACATCCCGGGATATCCCAGGATATCCCAGGGACATCTGGGACCTGGGACTCTGGGCAATGTCCTAGGTGGGACAGGACAGGACATCCCGGGATATCCCAAGATATCCCAGGGACATCTGGGACCTGGGACTCTGGGCAATGTCCTAGGTGGGACAGGACAGGACATCCCGGGATATCCCAGGATATCCCAGGGACATCTGGGACCTGGGACTCTGGGCAATGTCCTAGGTGGGACAGGATAGGACATCCCGGGATATCCCAGGATATCCCAGGGACATCTGGGACCTGGGACTCTGGGCAATGTCCTAGGTGGGACAGGACAGGACATCCCGGGATATCCCAGGATATCCCAGGGACATCTGGGACCTGGGACTCTGGGCAATGTCCTAGGTGGGACAGGACAGGACATCCCGGGATATCCCAAGATATCCCAGGGACATCTGGGACCTGGGACTCTGGGCAATGTCCTAGGTGGGACAGGACAGGACATCCCGGGATATCCCAGGATATCCCAGGGACATCTGGGACCTGGGACTCTGGGCAATGTCCTAGGTGGGACAGGATAGGACATCCCGGGATATCCCAGGATATCCCAGGGACATCTGGGACCTGGGACTCTGGGCAATGTCCTAGGTGGGACAGGATAGGACATCCCGGGATATCCCAGGATATCCCAGGGACATCTGGGACCTGGGACTCTGGGCAATGTCCTAGGTGGGACAGGATAGGATATCCCAGGATATCCAAGGGACATCTGGGACCTGGGACTCTGGGAAATGTCCTAGGTGGGACAGGACAGGACATCCCGGGATATCCCAGGATATCCCAGGGACATCTGGGACCTGGGACTCTGGGCAATGTCCTAGGTGGTACAGGACAGGACATCCCGGGATATCCCAGGATATCCCAGGGACATCTGGGACCTGGGACTCTGGGAAATGTCCTAGGTGGGACAGGATAGGACATCCCGGGATATCCCAGGATATCCCAGGGACATCTGGGACCTGGGGCTATGGGTTTGTATATGTAGGACAGCTTGAGATAGTCCGTGGCAATCCTGGACATGTATCAGTACATTTCCTGGTACATGGAGACTAGTTAGTGTCCTGAGCTACTGCTTAATTGGATTAGTGGAAATTCCAGGAAATGAAATTCTACAGATGCACCTTTTAGTAGTTTTCATAACTACCATACTTCCCATTATTGGTTTCTTGGCACAACCCATTTCGAAATTGCACGTGGCATCATAGACCGCACAGGGTAAGTATTCCATGAACACACTCTGTAGGCCTTTCCTGCGAACTATGAGTTTTGATTAATTATTATATATTTACGTGGCACAATTTTTCCCCTACCAGGAGTGTAACGGGGGCAACCGCACTTCTGGTAGCCGTTGCAACCCGGTTGCAACTCGCCGTAGTGTAAGCTAAGTATCGCAGTTAACACACCTGTCACGTGGCAACCATGCTCAGTCGATCGCTAGTAATGGCGGCCAAAGGGAAGTCACAAAATTATTACAGCACTTACAACTTTGCCAGCACAGTGAGTTATGGCATGTAAGCATCAGTGAACGACAGCGATTACGGCTGTGATTAGAATCTTTGTGGGGCCTTCGTAACAACCAACTAAGAGAGCGATCGAGCAATGGCGGCTGACGGCACGACAAAAGCGCTTGTATCTCCACCACCAAGATGAGTTTCAGCACAATTATTATTATGCGTTTGTGTCACTGCATGATAGTGATCACGACGGTGTGGTCAGAATCTCTGTGGGCTTTTCCTGTGAGCTATGAGGTTTGATTAATTAGTTATTTATTTACACGGCACAATTTTTCCCCTACCAGGAGTGTAATTACGTGGCACAATTTTCCCCTACCAGGAGTGTAATGACATGCAGTAAATACCCACGTGTTGTAAAGGCAGCTGTATCAAGTTATGAAGGAACAGATGAGTATACATTAAGTGGGCCCTTAATAGAGGAGGGTGGTGGGCATTAAATACATAGTGTGCCCTTGATACATGTACGTACTCTACGGTAACTCACCAACTTGCACACCCAGGAATTCTCTGTTGGGGAAAGACCAGCCCAGTACAATGGTGATCTCAGCTGTCTGTTTTGGGCCGACATTCACGCTGGCTGAGGCAGCTCCTGTCACGTAGCTACCACTAGAGGCTCCCGACAGCTCGCCTTCTGCTGCAAACTGCTGCCAGAGCATGAAAGAGTCATCAGCAGTTCCAAACGATGGTATTATCTGGATGGAGAGAAGGGAAGTCAGAAATCTTTTTGATCTACGTACAGGTGTACATCAGACACACAAGTATGTACCATAATGCTCATTATCATTAATAATTCCTGGAAATTGTAGTTATGCACAGCCTCGTTCCCAGGCTCCTCCCCAGCGGTTTGTCACATACTATACAAGGAGCCTGGGAACGAGGCTATAGTTATATATACTGTAAGCAGTAAATGTTCTGGTGTTGAGTACAGACCTGCAGGTTGGTTGCAAAGGTAGATAGGTGGGGTATCCCATAGTATCGTGCCCAGACCCAACCCCTCATGGGAAAGAGGGTCTGCCGACTGCACAGAAACCTCAGTCTTCATTAAAAATTCATACTTTTAGGCAGGAATTAATTTCAGACTGCCAATGAAATCGTAGAGAATTCAATTTTGTCTTTATTAGGAGCGAGAAGTTGCAAATTTCTCTTGCAATTACGTATATCATTTCACGCATATATAGGACTTCTGGTTCTGTCCCGTTTCAGGCGGTTAGCTGAGCTATGAATATTAAATGAAGACTGAGAATGTTGCTGAAACGGATACTCCTTACACGTTTCTGGCTGGGCACGAGACTAGGTATCTCAAGGATGAGATTGAATTAGCAACACTAATTGAATCACCTCCTTAAGAGATCCCCCTATCTACCTTAATACCAGAGTGATCTAAAAGTCTGTTTGCTTGTGCCCTACATACATGACACAGCCTAATCCGTACCAGCAAAGCAAAAAGAGTTGGTGGTAAGGCTTGAAAATGAGACAGGTTTCAAGCTGCTGGGTGTTGTAACCTATCACAGCTGTTTACCTCCTGGTCAGAGAATGCACATAGGGAGAGGTTCCCATTTGCTGAAGAGTCTGGTGCAGCACGATTCAGAGTGATGCAGTTATCAACAACTGACCACTTTCCCTGGAGGGAGGGGGGATGGAGGGGTGGATACATGGAGGAGGGAGGGAGGGGGGAGGGAGGGGGGGAGGGAAGGAGGGAAGGAGGGAGGGAGGGATGGAGGGAGGGAGGGAGGGAGGGAGGGAGGGAGGGAGGGAGGGAGGGAGGGAGGGAGGGAGGGAGGGAGGGAGGGGGGAGGGAGGGAGGGAGGGAGGGAGGGAGGGAGGAGGGAGGGAAGGAGGGGAGCAAGGGAAGGAGGGAGAGAGTGAGGGAGGAAGGGAGGGAGGGAGGGAGGGAGGGAGGTGGGAGGGAAGGAGGGGAGGGAGGGAGGGAGGGAGGGAGGGAGGGAGGGAGGGAGGTGGGAGGGAAGGAGGGGAGGGAGGGAGGGAGGGAGGGAGGGAGGGAGGGAGGGAGGGAGGGAGGGGGAAGGCGAGGAACGGTGGGGAAGTGAGGGAGAGAGGGAGGCAGAGGGAGAGAGGGAGGGGATGTACAAGACAAGACAGCTGCAATACCTTGATGCCCGCATAAAAGCCATCATGGTGACCATTCATTCGCACATCATCAAAAATAGAGCATGTTTGGTTGCTGACATCATACGTCCAGGACAAGCAAGAAACATTGCTGTTGCAGAAATCAAAGCACTCCTGCGCAGTTAGAGCAGGAAGCTGTTCAACAGATGAGTTCCAACTACTTGACATCTGTTCCACAAACCGCTGTGTGCGTGGTTCCATACCAAGGGGAAGGTTGAAGAGGATAGAGGCGTTGACACTTTCAGAGAGAGAGTTACGTATCACTGCAGTGAACGCCACTGCTGGTGTGGCAGAAGTGTTCATGTCATTGAATCTGTAGCGAGGGTAAGCGTAGACCGAGATGTCAATAGGGATTCTGCTGTCTATGACATCTAGCCTGGAGATGGGGTGAGCCCCTATAATTGAACAGGGAGGATGAGAGAGAAAATGAGGAGGAGAAAGAAAACAGGAGGAAGCGGAGGAAGAGCAGGAGGAACAAGAGAATATTAAGAGAAGGAAGAGGATAAAGATGAGGAGGACGAGGAAACAGAAGAGGAGGGGAAAAAGGAAGAGGAGGAAGAAGAGGGGAGGAGGAGGAGGAGGAGGAGGAGGAGGAGGAGGAAAAAGAGAAAGAGAGGAGGGGAGGAGGAGGAAGACGAGGAAGAAGAGGGGAGGAGGAGGAAGAGAGGAGGAGGAGGAGAAAGAGGAACAGAGGAGGGAGGGAAGGAGGAAGAAGAGGAGTGGGGAGGAAGAGGACAAATGTGAAGGAAAGTACGTGTGCACACATATCCTTGCACACAGGTACCACACACCATTCCGTATTTAAACAGATACTGTGGGTTTCAAGATATCTAGTTGTACTGAAAAACCAACACTGGCCTGTATGCTAATATAGCACTCAGGTTCGTCTCCTCCCACATTAGCTTCTCACCCACACCCAATAACAACACTTTAACTACGTACTATTCCAAATATGGCACAGCGTCATAGTACCATTGAACAGGATTGCTACTGCAGAATAGACCTAAGAATTGATATCGTAGTCACACACTATTAGGCACATGCACCTATATCTTCACAGGAAGTAAATATGCTCCCATAAGCGAGATGCGCTTAATATCGAATGACATTCCTCGAATATGAAGTGCACTTCAACTCGAATTACAGCTTTTTCCACTCTGTAAGATCGAAAGTGGCAGAGTTTCTGGTAGAAGACTGCAGCACTTAACAGCGAGTAGCTGGGACGAGAGTCAAACCTGCACCTATATAACAGTGAATATGTGCCTATAAGTGACCTGTAGACTACGTACGTAGGTACTGTAGAATTGGGTATCATAGACTTAGTTCAATGGCACTGTAGATTTGATATAGAATTGGTACCTTAGCATCACAGAATTGGTACCTCGGTACCGTAGACTTGGTACTGTAGACTAGGTACTGTAGACTAGATAGATACATGTAGCTAGATAGATTTTTCCTGGAGGTCCTAATAGGTACTATAGACTGCGTACGTAGGTACTATAGAATTGGTGGTACCTGTAGACTAGGTACAGTATAATTGGTTTGGGCTTGGTAACATAGACTTGGTACCATGGCACATCAAGATTTTAACGTGTGTGTGTCTGTCTGTGCGTGACAGAAGTGGGATGTTCGTGGGGCAGGACTACACTAGTGACGCGTGACCTTCATACTTCAATTTACTGAACCTCAAACTCCGTGAAGAATGTTCGAGAACATTGTGAAATCTTCCAGAACAGCTAGGGCTACAAGAGGATGCAATCGGGGAGCAGCAGTCGAAGTAGACGCAATTGGGGAGCAGCAGTTCAAATTGGGGAGCAGCAGCCGAAGTGGACGCAATTGGCGAGCAGTTGAAGCGGACGCAATCAGGCCTAGGGAGCAGCAGCTGAAGCAGACACAAGCGGCAAACATCAGCTGAAGCGGACACAATCAGGGAGCAGCAGTTGAAGCGGATTGATGCAATTAGGGAGCAGCAGCTGAGGTGGATGCAATCGGGGGGCAGCACCTCTGCAAGAACTGTCCGGCGCCAGAGTACTCATGTAGGCGAACGAGGGGGAAGTAGCTGAGTGAGCAAAGCAAGTGAAGCTACTTGTAGACTTGATGTAGAGTTGGTACAGTAACTTGGTACCGTAAAGTAGGTACTGCTCGGACTTGGTAGCACACACTTGGTGCCATGGCAACGTAGACCTTGACATAGAATTGCTACCATGGTACGGTAGAGTAGCTATGGTACTGCAGAAATAGTTTAGACTTGGTAGCGGTACCATGATACCACAGACTAATACCCCCGTTTACACGACACAAAACAACCGGTTTAGTACAGTTCAGCACGGTTATTAAATTGCCGTGTAAACGCTAACTGAACTGTACTGAACCGTGCTAGAATAACCGTTCTTGGACCACCTTACCTTGCCGTACCAGCACGGTTAGAACCGGTCTCAATCCAGTACCGGAGCCTAACGAAGACCGTTTGACAGCAGTGAGCACTTACTGAGTGTACAATGTACCTGGGACGAACCCACTCTCTCCTTGGTGCTTTCAGAGTAGCCAACAATAGCTGAGAAAGAAGTAGTAGTGACAAGCACAGCATGTTGTCTTGCTCTGAGTTGAATGAACAATGTCGTACCCAGCCTGGCGTGCCTTCTACTTTGATTGCCGGTGTTCTGTAAACGATCGCATACATCGTAACAGCAGATCGAGAAACTTTCTGTAAACGTGAGGTAGCCATAGAGCTCTAGCTAGCTTAGCCTCGTTCCCAGGCCCGCGCGCCGCTTTCGGTTGCATGAAAGAACGCGAAGACGAAAGAGCACGACTCCCTGCTTTTTTGTACTGCATGCAAGCGACGAAAAGCTGGGCGGGGCCTGGGAACGAGGCTAGCTCTAGCTAGCTGCAGAGCACTTATACTGATGCGCACGTGTTTGATCATGCCCTCAATAATGGATTTCAGCACAGTTATTTTTGATGTAGTGTAAACGCACGCCGGCACGGTTTCGAGCGCGGTACGGTTCGGTTATCTTGGGCACGGATAGGTTATTTTTGTGTCGTGTAAACAAGGTAATAGTACTGCAGAATTGGTTCAGACTTGGTAGCGGTACCATGGCACCATAGACTAAGTACTGCAGAATTGGTTTAGACTTGGTAGCGGTACCATGACACCGCAGACTTGATGTAGTCTAAGAATTGGTGCCGTAGACTAGGTACTCCCAGAATTGGTTTAGACTTGGTAGTACACACTTGGTACGACGGCACCATAGATTTGATGTAGAACTGGTATATTGGTATCGTAGAATTGGTACCTTGGTACTGCAGACTCTCCACTGCAGGCAGGCGGGTGTCACTGGGGTGTGTCTGCATCACCACTGCCACACTGCCACCAGCCATGGCCGTCCTTACTCCCAGGAACACGTCGTCAATCACTTGGATCTTGGCCGCCCCAGCTGGGTGCTGGTTGAAGATGGTCCACTCACGGAATGTGCCGTCTGCCCTTAGCTCAAAGGAGCCGGTAGAGATTCCTATAGTGATCAAGGTGGAAAGAATGACTAACATGGAGAATGATCTATTGTCTGTTACCATAGCAACCAGGGCTGAGCAATATTGAAACATCATATCACAATCGAATATCACGATAACGATAATGTCACGATAATAATTAAGTTTATGCATATATAGTATACCCTGTAATCAAGTCAGTTGGAACAAAACAAAACCCGTCTTCGCCAGCACACTGCCTTACTTATTAAAATTCATAGTCATGATTATGTATTCACAGCCCTGGTAAGTGTATTCATGAAGCAGCAAACCAAAACACTTTGTAGCGTGACCTCAGTAAGAAGCCATTATTATCATACTTCGTATAGTATTTCCTAATAGACGCGGAGTGCAATATCCACCCGCATTGCATTCCCCGTATTGCACGCTGTCAAGGGTAACGGAACGGGCGGTGCTGATTGGTCACTTCCGGGTTTATGCACGTAGTAATCACGCACGAAAATGGTGCTGCGAAAAGCTGTCGACCGTGTATCAGCAAGTTTCCAACCAAGGCGTTGCCCATTGCTGGAAATCGAGCGCAAGAGCAGAGGTAAGTTGTTTGCACCCTCAGCCAGCGGACTAAACTACCAGTTTACCATTCTTGCCTGAAAACATGGCTTGCTTCTTGCCACTCAAGTCAAGTCAAGTTACCGTGCTGCTTGCATGACTAGTTTTGTGTTGTGAAGTATATAATAAATCTATCATTGCACTCATGGTCATGTAATCTGGCTAGGCATTGCACTCTTGTGTAGTATTTTCCCTCTACTTCGGCTCGGGAAAATACCTACACACTCGTGCAATACCCAGCCATATTACACTCCCTATAAAAGTGTGGTACTAGCCCGAGTGGCCGTGCACTATCACATCGCGATAAGTAGGATTTATCACGTTATTCGAATTTTCGATAATATCGCTCAGCCCTAATAGCAACCCGTTGCTTACAACCATTCTACAGTAGTACACCGAGCATATGAAACATACCCAGGCTAGAAGCCATGACTCCAAAGCGCTGCCGAGTGACAAACATGAAAATAATCAGCTAAGACGCAATCTTCTAGTGGAGCGAAAAGACGGCATTATTTGGAGTTTCACCAGCTATCCTTCAGCGGTTTTGCTTCGAACCTGGATATGTGTTAAATGTGCATTACATGTGCGTAGGACCTACCACTTCTTTGTTTAGCTTCTCTGTAGCTGTGGATGTGAATGTGAATAAGCCATTGTGTCTAGAATCCATGACATAAGCTGTGCCGCAGATCACGTGCAAAGATTTCCTAGGCCTCCCCCCTCCATTATTGGGAATGAGGCTAGTCTCAATATCCTTGCAGCAGATTAATTGTCACAGTACAGCTGTTCACCACACACACACAAGTGGCTCAACTTATTAAAGTCCTCTCCACTACATTACATGACAGACATATCCACTAACATAATAGAATGGACACCTCAAAACCTAGCCTCGTTCTCACCCGCACAAGAGCCTGGGAACGAGGCTACTCAAAACTCTGAGTATAGATACACACACTCACCTCCCAGTGGGACGCTACTCCGCACGCCTGATGCCGGATGCAGCTGATCCCCACCCACATCCTGGTACAGAATGTTGCACATCCCCTTGTCGGCCCAGCCCACATACGGACCACTCACGTTCTGGGACTCCAGGTACAGACAGGGTACCGGGGACCAGGCAAATCGATCACTGCTCCTGACAATGCCATAGTTGTTGAATTTCAGACGATCCAGAAGGCTGGCCAGAGAAGAGTGACTCGGTCCTTGTTGCAAGGGATTGGTGTTAAACAATGACCCAACCTGGGTACAGGACGGACGGTACCACAGGATGTACAAGACCAAGCCAATCAGGATAAACAGGAGCACCGGTACAAGATGAACCGTGGAGAAGGGAACCTTTAATCTAAAGGAGAGAACCGCAAGACTAAGTATATTGGTTACAGCTTATATTATGAATGCAATAGTCAGTGATTCATCAATTGAAGGCCTCCGGTCATAAACGGAATTAAAACGTTTTCTAGTTTCCGGAAATATACGAATGTTGAAAAAATTAATAATTGCACCGTGAATTTAAAAACGATGTTTACATGCACTTGTACGAAGATTCCTGCGTGATTTCTACTTGCAGCCACTGAACGTGAGCCAATGTATGATCATTTAGTAGTCTAATCTCAACTTCCACCTTGAATCAGTTTACTCTCCTTTTTGACCGGAGCTCTTCAATTTCTTGAGCACAATCTTTTCATGGGAGATATGCACACATGTCAGTCCCCCATCCTGGATGAAACCCTGAGTAGGTGTGAATGATGTAAGAGACATCAATCGCCAAAGCAAGCCTTCGCTGAATTTTGTTTTTACTTCGTTTTGTCAAGAGGGGCGACAAACTGCTCTACGGCAATGTTCCACCGTCGGTGTGGAATGGGGCCTCATGACAAAATTTAATATGCTTTTGTGATACAGCAGTATCAGCAGGACTAGTCTTGGAACCAGACCATTCACAGAGGGAGGAAGGATCTGGGCACCATCCTACATTCGAATTGTCCCCAACATGGAATGTTGACCTAACGAATCAGAAGCGTTGATTACAAATGATGACTGTCATTACCCAAGTGTCTGACAAAATTTGAGAGCAACAAGTGGGTCGACTGTGATCTTACGTGTGGCATCACAGTTGATCACCAATTACCCACGTATAATTGAATGTAGGCACGTACCCAGACCCTTCCTCCTCCCTGTGTGAAGGGTTTGGTTTGGAGACTATGGCAGGACCTGGTACCCTGAGTCTAGCAAAGTCAGACACATACGTGCGCAGGGGCACAGGTCTGATATACGGTACCCATGAAGACCTGCCACCCAGCTGATGTACAGTGCTGTCAAACTGTTTAGACATGGAAAAGTGGGTTGGTAATCTAGGCAACACCACCTTCCTTCTCCCTTTCATGCACTAGAATGGCCTTGGAACCAAACTACGTTGGTAGTAGCTACCTTGGTACTTTCCACTTGTGGCGGTGAGCCTTCCAAAGCTGACGTCTCAAGGTTTTAGCCATCACACGGCTTACAGCACAAGCAGCTAAAAATGCAAGCAGCTAGTGGGGGCGTGGTTGTCATGTGACCGAGCCCGCCACACCCACCCCGGGAAACAAAAACGCAGACGGGTGGGCTCTCGGCCCTGCCCAATAATCGATCGCGAGTCAGGATTTGGCAATTTTGGGCCACATATATCGGTTCTTGACTTCCCCACCTAGCAGCCTTTCGCCAGTTCCCGCGATCACTGAAGCTAAAGGGTAGTCTCGGAATAGTCTCGGTACCAGACTCTTTCGCCGTGCGCGAAGAGTCTGGTACCGAGACTAGTCTCGGAACCAGACCCTTCGCGCGGTCGCTTTCACAAGCAGCAAGGCATGACGGAAGCTTTTACGGATACGCTGTATAGCTAGCAGTTCAAAAACGAGCAGTTCTGAATCATTTCACCAAGAAGCAGTATTAACCACTTTTCTAGAGCGGTACAGCAGATAAACTTTCCAAGGACTAAAAAAAAAAAAAAGAAACAGACTATCATAGTTTAACACCGTTGACCAGGTCCAATTCGAGTTCCAATTTCAGCATACACCGTTATCAAGCAAGACACTACGCGCGGCTCGCGCACGAGTAGCCCGTATACCTCAAAATAATACTGAATTCAAGTGATTGGCCTTTAGCTCTTATCTTTACACACAAGGGGATGTCCTTAACAGATTTTGTGGCAGAACATACTAGCCTGTCAAGTTCATTAGCTCTTATCTTTAAAAGGGGCTGTCCTTAACACATTTATACTACATAGAAACATACTTAACGATAGAAGCTGCAGCTGCAGGACATCCACTTTCAATTTCATTAGCTCTTATCAAGTTTACACTCAAGGGGATGTCCTTGACAGAATTTGCGGCAGGACATAATTTCCACAGCTGCAGCCACGAGTGAACATGCAGTTAGTCTTGGTGGCACACTATTATATCTGGACTGCTAGTGCATACTTGTGACCATAATTATAGCCAAATATTTGATGGAGAAGCTATGTAGCTAGTATACTCCAGGAAAGTGAACGCTAATCACTACGTGCACGTGACAACAAATTGTGTCAATTACCAACTTGAAACATTGCAAATGAGGTGATACAACAACCATAATTATCGCCTAGAAGTAACTGTTACTATAACCATAATAACCTAGCCTAGAAGTAACAGTTACTATAGTAACATAATACTAGCAATGACAAAAGAGGTGATACAAAAACATTTGCATGCCTACAAGCAATCAAAGAAAATCAGCGAGTCAATACCTATGTGCATGGCGGATTTTAATCGTGTCGTATTCCTTTTTTAATGTCGTTTTGAAACTTTATCACACGGGACGACTTTGTCAACCCGGATATTCGACCCACGGCTCCCAGCAACGGGAAGTCCGCACTTGCAAAGATTGGTAAAAGACGCCGCGCCGACTGTCAGATTGGGATATGAATCAGCACAACCGCTTTGAATACAACCCTGCGCTTTGACCGTGGTGGCGTTAATGACTGTTATCTCCACTCCTTGGATGACCAGAATGTCCCCGTCCGAGCATGGATTCAAAGTCAATGAGCTGTACTTTTTTCCGCTCTCCAAAGTGAAGGTTTTGGTGCAAACGCACGGAGGGTAGGTTGTAATTTGGTAGTAGGATTGGAGGTCGGTTTGGTAGCACGTCTCCGCCCAGACACTCGCGTCGCCGAGAAAGGTCAGCCCCATCACAATCGAGATAAGCGCCGACAGCAAACACGCTTTCGTTGCATCCATTGCCCGTTTTCTTCAGTTGCAGCAGACTGTGCACATGTGCCCGCTCCATTGAATTTATACGTGATGCTTGTGAGCACTTCCGGTGTTAGAAAATTGCAGCATGTCGTGCTAATCCAGATGCGACTATCACTCGTGCCAGACATTGAAGTGCAGTGTTGGAGAAAAAAAAACTGCGCCGACATTTTAACTTCGGGAGATAGGCCTACCCTGTAAAGAATATTTCTACAAATTTAGCGTCCGACCCCAGCACAGCGCACGCAAAGAGCACACTAATGAGTCCAAATGATAACACAAAACAGAGAGAAGAGTTTGATGTAGATAGAGCAGTGTACCGTTGAAGAGGACCGTCGGCAAAGAGCACCAGAGGGGCTACCCTTCCCACCGTGACAGAAGACACTCGAGCGTGAGCACTGCCACGTGTACTCCTCTAGTAGAACCCTTGCAAGGTAAGTCCAAACACCCAGAGCAGTACTGTCGGCAACGAGCACCAGAGGGGCTACCCTTCCCACCATGACAGAAGACACTCCCAGTGCGGGGCATTTGTACTGCCATGTGTGAACGTCTAGCAGTAGAGCTCAACGAGGTCAGACTCCGGCTCTAGATGTCACAAGTTATCACCATCAAACTGGACGCACATGGACGAGAACGAGAGGGACAAGAGAGACAACATCAAGTCGGAATTTCTTGAGCTGAGGCAGTCAAGACACCCCAGAGAGAGACAGCAACTCATTGAGTCATGGTCGCCATTTTCATACCTCCAGCCGCGACCTACTTATGCACTCTTGCCGAAGGGCACCACCTTCGCGCGCTGGAAAAATTAGTTCTGTGTGGGTAGGTGCTAGTTGTGCAAAGTTGCTCTTCTTGTGTCTGATTTCAGTGATTTGTAGACCAACATGGCTTTTGTATGCGTTTCTGTAGTAGCTACATCCAACGCTCCTGAGCCTTAGCCTCGTTCCCAGCAAAACACACCGGCGGCCAGTGGCGCATTGAAAGGAACAATCATTATTCATGCTAAACATTTTACTCGTACTGCATTAGGCCAAGCACACTTGATTGCGTCCCCGCCCGCATGCTTTATAGAGGGGCTAGTTCTGTAGGTGCAGTTGTGCTAGCCTCGTTCCCAGTCCCACGCCCAGCTTTTCGTCGCTGCTCCCCGCTTTACCGTACTAAGCAGCGACGAAAAGCTGGGCGTCGGACTGGGTACGAGGCTACAGTTGTGCAAAGTTGGCTCTTCTTGTTGTCTGATTTCAGAGATTTGTAAACCAACATGGCTTTTGTATGCGTTTCTGTAGTAGCTTGCAATCGTTGCCTGGTCCGTCGTGAGTGTTGAAGACGACATGACCTTCGCAAACAAGTTCAGGTTCTTGAAAATTGAGTAGGAAATGAGGAGGAAGTGGCAAATGAGGAGGAAGTGGCAATGAAAATGAACCGCCCGCCTGCATGCGGGTTTCCATGGCGCTAAACAAGCAACCAAGTTTGCTTGGCCCTTAGCGTACATGTACTACACATAAACAATCACTAAGGAATGACTTCGAAGTATTCGGTAGACCAGTCAAGTTCAGGGAGGGAGTTTGGTGTCTGAATCGGGAGGCCATCCAGGATGACGTCGATCCTGGGTGAGCAAGTTCAATTGCAATGTGATCATGACGCATATTTCTCTGTACCCACAGAGCTCTTCCTTGGTGTGTATGGTACCTCTCTTGCTGCTCTCTCTTGCAAATACACGTCATAGTAGTCTGCAGCAGCCTGCAATTCTACTTGGGTTCCTGGCCCACACAAATGGTTTCTTCATACCTACTCTCCTAAGTGTACGTCCCAAGAGTAAAGGCTTGTAAGCGATCTCGGATGAATTCCACCAGATTTTTTCGTCTGGTAGCATTTTCTTCACTTCCCTACCAGTACAGCTCAAAATGTGTGCCATGTCTTCTGATTTTGACTTCTTCGAGGGGTTCAATGCTTCGGGTGGGATTCCTGTAGTAGTGCAGTACATGGATGTATAATTTTATGGAAATCCTGCAGTAAAATTAAGTCAATACATCTGTGCATATCTTACTTTCAGCACTTCTTCTTTGGATCTTCCAAGTGTTTTTTGTCTTGGTAGTACCACGTTGTGCTCTTGTGGAGGTATACAAGCCGTTTGAAAAACGTATACTCATTTGTAAACAAACGTGCTGTGGAAGAGGGCTGCTAATTCAGTGAGGGCCAGGAGGGCGTTGATTGTTTCTTGAACGGGTGGGTGGAGGTTGTTTGGATGAAGACTTAGTGTTGTACATCTGTGGATACAGCTTTGTTTTAGTCGGTACGCTTACTGGTTTGCCATTCATTCTGTAGATATATAGGCCTGCAGCTGAGCGTTGTCTGTGTACCAGTGGGCACCTGTGATCATATTCTCCCTCTGAGAAGATGCATAATTGAAATGCTGTCTCCACCTACTAACTAACGTAGTACCACTCTTGGCATAAACAAGCTCCTTGATTGCTGCTTTCACTATGCTTCTCACTTCAGGTGGAACACTGTGCTGTGAGCAATTAGCCCAATGCTCAACAGCTTGGAAAGTGTGGAAGTCACAGATCAGCCTGATGCAGTCTGGGTGTACCTCATCAACAACCATGCATTCATGCATGTGATGGTGTTCCCTTATTCAGTGCTGCAACCAGTTGCTTTGCTGCTTTGTTTGAAGGACTAAGAGAACCGATTGGTCTGCATCTGGAATGATGAGCCCTCAGACACAGATCTTTTACTGCCTGGTGTAATATCTGCTTCAGAATGTCTGGATTTCTAAAGTGATCATGAGTTGCATGCAAGAATACTCAATCAAGTGCAAAAACTCCCCAGGAATAGTACTTGCCGGTCAGTTTGTGCTGGTTGTGTGGTTGTTTTCCACTCCTTTGGTAATGCAGCATTGTTTTAGAACAAATCCGCCTCCTTCAACCCTCATGTATCCCTAATTAATACCTACATGTATAAAGCTCCATTTCCTGTGTCCCAGAAAATTCCCCCATCAACTACTTCAAAGAGCACCCACTCCCCATAAATAGTTGTCACAACTGAGGTTTTATAGGTTATGCGATTATGTGCCACATATTAAGTGCTACACAAACAGAGGCAGGGTCAGTGGCTGGGTACAGTACATGATTGCCAATTTACAGTATTTGTAATACCCATACACACTGATCCTGGATTTTGCTTGCTTGACCTTTTATCACATTTGTCATACTGATGAATATTTCAAGCCATTCTTGGCCTGTTCATCCTGTAGAAGCTGAAGTACAGCCTCCTGGTCAAGAAGGGAATTACACTCTCGTGTGATTGCACCATCACCTTGACATCCTCAGCCCAGTTCCAAGTGATGAGCGCTTTTTATTCCTGAAATAAAGTGACCCGTACCACCACACAAGCAGCTGTATGTGTGTGACCACGCAGAAGTGTATGTGAAGAACTCTCCTTCCATCTACATCACTCCTGTCTTCCTTGACTGAGTGTTGCTTTGTTTTCCTGAGCATATTGTGTATTCACTTTGTCTGTGTGGAATGCCTTCACGATGCATTTCCTGTCAACATTTTGTAACGCTGTTCCCATTTTGTTTACATTCACAGAAAGCAGTTGCTCGAACTGCCTTATGATGCTGTATAAGCCGACAGTAGTCTGCCCCTCTCATGCTCTTGTAGCAGGAGATGCAACGATCAGTACATGTGTAAATGGAAGACATGAATACCATTATGGAAGTATGATTGTATAGGTATTGTTGTGAATCTGAAGTGATTATCAAAATGCTATTGTGAAGCATGAATATGATTAGTAGGATGAATTAGATAATGAAAACATGTTGAGATGAACTATGAATATCAGTACAATATTTCTTTGGAGTACAAGCACCAGTATTCTCACTGTCTGCTTGTTACTTGCTAGCTGTGTTGCTGGAGAGAGAGGAATTATGGAATAATGAAATAGTACATTCTGGACCGAATTTCTACTGGCAAATGTGAAGGGGTGTGAGACAGAGGATTGTAAAAACTCCGCTGAATAGAATCAGTGGCTATCCTACACAAGATGAAAACTGCAACTGATTTCACATGCAGCTGAATTCGATTTCTGAAAGTGGAGCAAATGATGTCGATTTCACTGATATTGATTGGCCGAATTATAAACTGCCCTTCCCACCCCCACCACACCCAGAAACGGAAGGTTAGGAAATGGACGGGTCCTTGCCATTGTTGTCCGGGAGAAAGGGAATTACGGTCTGGGAACGAGGCTAGGGAAGGTCTAGCTAACTAGCTTCCAAATACATTGTAGCTTCACTGCTTCACACAGCACGTTTGATATGGTAAAGCGTCAATTGCAGCCTACAAATACGTAATAAACAATACCATGTGAGAAATGTACACCATTAAATATAGTGGCTAACGAGGTAACTGGAACCAGAGTATGCTATTATTAACCAGTACTGGGGACTTTAAACCCCCTCTGAAGGATGCAGTGTGAAAATGCCTTCAAGAACACACCTACTCATTTACGCACATACTGCACGGTGTCATGCAATATTGTTCCTTCCCTTATATACCCTAGCCTCACTCCCAGGCCTTTTACACCTCTCTGCATGCAGTTTTGATCGCTCAATTGCAGCACGCAAAAACATTTTTGCAAACATGTACTGCAGATGGCCTGGGAACAAGGCTAATAGCTATACCAGAGGGTACTCAAAACATGCAATTGAAGTCAAAACTCTTCCCCTCAAAATGGTAATAGGGGTTCTTTACTGCATGACTTCACCTCAACTACACTATACATGCGCATGGATGTCTCTTTTGAGAGCTATAATACAAAATCATGATCAGCTATCACCGTAGACAATTCTATGACACATGGGCTTGCAGGGAAGAATTGCCAGCCCTATACATACTGATATTGATGTGGCAATAGCTAGGGCTTTCTGGTTCAGTCCACATTCTCGCTATAAGAGGATTGTACCACCCGATCTAATTCTGGTAAAAATTTCATCATGGCTTGTTGAATAAATCTGTTTCCTGCATGCAGTTCATATTATAGCGGTGTACCAGCCGATCTAATTCTTGCGTGTGACACTGTCTCTGGTCTAGCAGCAGCAGGCTTGTTCACACAAAGTCCCGATTTCAGCCTGTTTGAGCAAGCCTGCTGCTGCTAGACCAGAGACAGTGTCACACGCACTCAAACTTTCTCAATGTGAGGGTTTTGCCAGAAGTGCCGCAATGAGGTCTTGTAGCCATACGCAAGAATTAGATCGGGTGGTACACATTATAGCTATATTGCATCTTTTCTTCTTGTTGCTTAGCTTGGTAGGTCGTTACAGGGAAGTGTGTCTGGCTACTGTCGGTTGAGTTCACAGTCAGGGACTTCAGTTTCACTAAGGCCAAAAGTTCTTAGTGACAGTTCAGCATCATCGAAACTGCACTCTCAGCTCATGGTGAGCTTTTGACACACATGGTCTCTACTATAGCACTGAAGGCATGTTTATTACTTTTGCAGGTCCTGTCAAGTTGTCACTGAAGGAGGCAGTTTAATTTGGTTGTATTGTGTGCACACATTCTTTCTCCATGGGTGGCTTCTTGTTTGTTGCTAGGGGGATACATGTACTATAATTGGAATGTGTAACCTGACAGTGAGTAATCAGAAACCACTAGAGGCAGAGCCTGCAACTACCACAAAGCTGCACTGTTGCAAAGCTGTGTTAATTTTAGTTAATGTATATGCTTATTGATAACTGTGGTTTGTTCATACATACTATTCTGTAACTGCATGTGAACTGTAGATAGATAACTAAACAAAATACATCACCTTAGAATGTGTCAGCACTTCAAATGAAACTATAGGGTTAATAGCTTAGGATGTTGTCAGTGTGCTCCTCTACTAGCCTCATTCCCAGGCCCCTGGAGATCTTGGTATCTTTTCTCACGTGAGGATACATAATCAACAAGTGGCAAATAGATTTCAGAATGAAAAGTGAAGTTTGCATATTGTTCAACCAACTACGTGTTCAATGCTTGGTATGTATGAGTCACCCCGTGCAAGATTAGTACCTTAGCTCTTCATGCTTGTTTTGAGCCCCAGTGCACCAACATTAATTTCCACCCTTGACGTCACACACGTGAGAAAGATACCAGGCCTTCCGCATTCTTCGTGCAACCATAAATGGCATGGGCCTGGGAATAAGGCTACTCCTCAACAATTGCAACCACTAAGCTTGTGTCATACTGTGGGGAAGGAGCATATGATTAACATTACACACACATACGTAGACGCACACACATACACATGTAAACACACACGTACACACACAAACACCAAGCTTTGTGCTGGACACTTCAGAGTTCATATTGTGAGCTGTAATGATTTTTCCTACATGCAGAAACTAAACCGTCGCAGGACAGCTTTGCAGAAGACAAAAGCACTCACTGAAGAAGTTAAGGCAAAGTGGAAACCATGCATGATATTTGAATTGATAAGCAGCGAGGAAAGTGAATGGGAGGAAGATAATGACGGAGCAGCTTACAAAGTGTTTTACAACAAACCACTTCCATGGAGAGCAAAAAAAGTGGATGACGTGTTCAATGCACTGGACAGAAAGGCGAAGAAAGAATCTTCCCAAAAGAGTCACATGATGACTTTCTCACGTCTGGAAGGCCTACCTTCAGATAGGGCTAAGCCTGAAGGTCTTGGTTTGCCCAACTGGGTGTTCAAACAGGAGTCTGTTTAACCGGCAACTTTCAAACTTCATATAACAGCATTATAGCAGTGTTGTTGTAAAACACTTTCACTTATCAGTGCTCTGATTCATCATGATCACTTCTCTATTGTCAAATTATATCACTGATTCACATCAGCCTTTTATATCCTGTAGTATGTGATTTCTGGAATGGTGTTTGCTATGGGGTTATTTCATGTTTCTGTCTGATTATATTTCAAGTTTCACATCTTCATTCAACAGATTGCAATTTCTAAAAATGTGTGAAGCAAAATGAGTTTGGAAATTCATGTCTCATCTCCTGTTGCTTTCCACACTTGGGAAAGTGACAATTCCTGCTTTGTTTCACAGCCAGGAAATTTACACATGAAATATTAAAGTTAATGTGCTATTTCATACAGGTTTTCTTGGATAGTAAAATGATGATGATTCTGGATTTCAGAAACTTATAGAAACCCTTTTGAAACTCCACCTTTCCAGTAGTATTTTTGTAGATTTCTGTGTAGTGAAACACAGTTTTTCATAGCCAGGAAATTTACACATGAAATATTGAAGTTCATGTGCTATTTCATACAGGTTTTCAACATGGAAATGTGCTGTTTCACGAGATTTCTTGGATAGTGAAATGATGATGTTTCAGAAATTCAGAAACTTATAGAAACCCTTTTGAAACTCAACCTTTCCAGTAGTATTTTTCTAGATTTCTGTGTAGTGAAACACACAATTTTTCATAGTGCAACAAGAACTTTGTGCACGCAGCATCATGTGACAGATGATCACTGCAAGCATTGTTGTTCGACATAGCTACTGCAGCATTCCAGCCACTCTTCGTCAAGATTGTCACCAGCAAGTATTCAAACCGCTGCTCATTTATGCACAACCTCACCCAAGAGGCTGCCCTTGAGCGTCACATGGATTTGGATTACACTGATGTCCAACGAGAAGTTGAAGACACAATACTGCGGAGTTCTGACTGGCCCATGCTATTTTCTCAGAACCTGTGCCTGCCATTTTGGGTTCTTTTTCCCTGGAATAAGCAAACATCAGATCCTGTTGTATGCTACAACAGTAAATAATTGTACAACTCAAACGTATGCTCATTTTAGATTCAGATGACTCCTACATTGACCTACTGAAGGAGATCAGGCAGGAAGAAGGTGCCCTATAGTAGACAAGAATCCTGAAGAAGGTATGATTGTGTAATCCTGAAATAATTGTTGATATTTTGTAAGTATGCATCCTACATATTTTGCAGTATGGTCAAATGGATTTGCTTCATCGGAAGATCATGTTGCCTTGCTACGTAGTCTGTGTGGCTTTGAATGGCTATCACCCCAGAGTGTCTTACCAGTGGGCATGTGATGGGAGACAACTGGAAAGCGAAACTTGTCCCACTCTGTATGCCACAGCAGTGGGAAAGTTCTCCTGCAGTATTATTGGCACAGACATCCATGCTGAAATGCCCTTCTGTGTTCAATGTTAGTGACACACTTGTACATTATCATTTACTTTCCTTACAAAATGGTACAGGCACAGACGATGGCGGCATGTGGATCGTGAACCCATCTCAGACTAGCTCCTCCAGGATCTGCTTGACTCCGCATAGGAGACAGGCCAGAAGTCCATCGGCAAATAACTATCCGCTCGTGGAATGTCAATGCCCTCATTGTCAACAAACTGATTAGTTTATCTGAGATAATCAACAAATATTATGATATCAATTTCTATGCGAAACGTGGCTGAAATCCAATTACCCTTTCAATCTCAACCTTCAAGGCTACAAATCATATTCGATGTACCGCTCACAGAGGAATCCAAAAGCAAAAAGAATTTCTGGCGGTTTATTTTGTTACATTAAACAAATGGCATTGATGTAGTTAATACTGTATCCCATTCTGAAGATAGACTTTGCACCATCAAAAATAATATTTCCATTGAAATTTCACTACAAAAAATGTTGTGTAAAAATAATTATTGCGTGTTATATTAACCAAATTAAAGTGTGACATGCATGTTTACAAAAGTTTACTTAGACTTAACATGGTTAAAATAATTTATTCATTTATTATAATCAACAGCAGTAACAATAAACATTTCCTAACATAAGTTGAACAATAAAGATTAACTCTACAATGTAAAGTCAACAAGATTCGATAGAAACGATTAGGCTTTGACAAATTATGCTAGCATAATTTTGAGGTACTCAAGAGATAAGGGATTATGCTGGAATAATAGGCATAAATATTCAGACCTGTGAGAATAATAGGCTACACTTACCTAATACTTATAATTGATGCTGTACTAAACTGCATGCTTGCTCAGACTGCACGCCTGCAGGCCTATCTCGCAAAGCCACAACCTCACACTAAACACTAGCATGCAAACTGATTCTATATCTTATACTGGTCCTCTGCAGCTGCAGAGCGATTGTTCTCCATCTTGCAAAACTCCTTTACCCATATATCAACAACAGTTATTGCTAGAGGAATAGTTATGCACCTGTACAATGTACATGTATTATGCTGCAGCACAAGAACGTTGAGTGGATAGTATGAAGAATAGTGTTGACAAATTATGCTAGCATAATTTTGAGAATAATAGGACAACTTCAAAGCATAATAGGCATTAATGCTGAAAATAGGGGAATAGAATAATAGGGTGGGAAAAAAGCATAATTTTGTCAAGGCCTAGAAACGATCAGCTACTAATGTCAAAATAATAGATTAATTTAACCTTGCAGCATTAACTCCAGAGGATGAGTGGTGGGTGGGTCACAGAAACCTGTCAAAGTGCCCTATCACCTTTGTTCATGGAAGACCAACACCTGTGCTGAAGGGGCACTTCCTGGGTAGAGATCATCACCACTTTATCATCCCTTAAGTGCCTATTGCTTTAATTTGAGCAAGCCCCACACTTGATGATGTCAACTGCATTTTGTGTGTGCATGTCAGGCATAACTTCTTCCTGGTAACAAGACAAAACATTTAGTTGCATGAGAAACAATCATCTCATTCCCAGAACCTAAACAATAGTGAGGGACATGCATCTCAACAGGACTAGGAAAGGCCACCTAACCTGAGTGATGATTTCATGCAACTTTATGTGTTTACCTCAGGACCTGAGTTACAGGTTACAGGTAGCCTCGTTCCCAGGCCATCGCCCAGCTTTTTCGTCACTTGCAGTACCGTACTGCAAGCGACAAAAAGCTGGGCGTGGGACTGGGAACGAGGCTAGGTTACAGGAGTATTGGTGCATGTCATTTGTAGGTGTTGTTTAATTAATTAAGGATCACCTGTATAGCTTGGGTTCAGAGGTCACTGCTGTTCAGCTGCTCAGGTCATTTCTTGTTTAGTAATTTGATCTTAATCTTTTACAGATGGGAATGGAAAGGTCAAAGCAGTGTCTCATGATGGAGTTGACTCCAAATTTTACATCAACTTCGAGACTATTGTGGCATTTGCCACAGGGTGTCCATCCGAGCCTCCTGGTGGTTTTGAGCCACCTCCCATCTCTGGGATTCCAGAGGATCAGTCCTTACCCTAGGGCAAACACATGTTCAAATACCATACATCTCCCCATGCCTCAGCCACCACAGCATTTTGATAAGTTTGTCTATTATATGACATCTGGTATCCTGGATTTGGCAGGGTATAACTTTGTGACCTAGCTCACCTATCTCACGTGCGGTTTCATCTTTCAATGTTCTTATGCATGCACCTTGTATGACAAGTCGCTTCTTAACTGTTACGTTGATATCCTTGTCTACATTGTACATTTCTCAAAGTTCATGTGGTAACGTTCTTATGCATATGTACATTTCTCAAAGTTCAACACATTCATCACAACCGGGTGACAAGTGAAGTCCAACAATATCTACAACATTCATATATGTGTCACATCCAAAATCACTGGTGGGGCTCATGGTGTCAATACTGGACAGCTGTCTATGTAGAGTAGCACATGGTTGGAACTTCAACCGCGGCACAGTCACACGATCCAATGATTGTGGAGGTGTAGTGCTTGTGTTCACAGTTGGATGGGGTTGTTGAGGGGCCATGTGTTGTTCAAGAGCTCCCCTAATAAACAACTGGTTGGGTGTCAGGTTTCCTTCACTTGACAAGGAATGATTGTTCCATGACTCAACAAATGATTGTAGAGCAGAGTTGACTCGGGGGTGGTACACATAATGCAAACAGCAACTTCGTTGAGAACCATCAAAAGTGCATCATTGTACCCTGTGATCGCCACCTGTTCAACTACTGTACCTCATCAACAAAGAAAGGCCAGTCCAGATCAAAAGTGTATGGAGACTCTTCCATTCCATCAGCACCGAAAAGGCCAAAGTTTCACAAAGAAGCGAGAGAGGAACGCATAGTGGCATTAAATGACGAGGTAAAGGATATTGCCCGATTGCTTGCTTACAAAGAAAAGAGTCTTTCTCAGGCTGAATGTGCATGCAATTATAAATTGTGTGAGAAGATTACTGAGGAGTTAATGGCTCTTAAAAGCAGGAGGCGTGACCTTAAATTACTTTTGCAAAGGTTGTTCTCCATGCCAGTTCCCATGGAATGGGATAGGCAGACTGAAATCATCGCAGTTCAACATGTGTGTAAAGGAAGCAAGGAATACCAGAGTGTACTATCAGATTTTCATCAAACTCTACCGGAGCACAGGCAGTCCGACTCTATAGGATTCAGAACTTGTGGTTGTGGGAAAAATACCAACACTGCCGGGATAGAATGCTCTTAAAGAGCCCTGAGTCTGTTGCTGAACAGCAATTGTTTCACGGAACAAGGGCCATAACCCCAGAAGATCTATACCGCAGCGAGTATGGTTTCGATTTTAGATTCGCCTCTCCTAATGCAAGATGGGGTGCGGGTACGTATTTCACTTCCTCAGCTGGTGCGGACAGGTATTCTTACAAGATACCTGATACATCGCACAAACAGGTGCTCACGGGACAATCTTGTCCTTGGCCCCAACAAAAGACTCTAATCCAACCCCCACCTCAGCCAGCTGTTGCATCGACGAAGTTCCGAAACAAATGTTTTGACAGTATACATGGGAGAATATCGGACCCTGATATCTATGTGATCTATGACCATGAGAAGGCATACCCGGCATACGTTGTTTCCTACACTTCCTGACTGTTTACCACTGTATTTATACATAACTGATTTCCTTGTTGAACTCTGTATTAAATTGGTGCACTCAGATTCCTAGTTGTTCCTAGTCCTTGCACATCTGTCTGACAGCCAGATCCTCGCCTACACCTACAAAAGCGCATGATGTCATTGATGACATCTTCAGTACTACTTGTCTCTTTCCCAAATCCCGAACGCGCATCTGGGAACGAGACTGTCCTAAATGCACTGCTCTTCAGTCGACAATGCCCCGCCCCCTCAGAGGTCATGTGACAAGTTGACAGCTTAACGATCGACTATGCATGGCTATGCAGGCTCTGAAGCACTGTCCTCTATGCAGACTTTTGCACTAGACAGGTTTCTGGTCTGATTAAATTAGTCCATGCAGGTACGACTGGCCCTTTTCACATCGTTTGTGGCCTGGGAGGATATGTCAAAGGTTGTTCTCGAACTTCAGAACTTACCGCAATCACCTGTATTCGATTCACACCGACAGTGACGCGTTGGACCTCCCAGAACCTGCTCCACTGCCAATAACCAGTCTGGTTAGTGTTGGTGGTGGTGATGATGGTGGTGATGGTAGCAAGGAGGATACAACTTCCACCACAGCACAGAGCCATAGTTCCTCTGACCTGCTGCAAGAAGCAGCTGCGAGATTTATTCTCAGGACAATAGAATCGCACCGGCTGACACAAACATCCATGATTTGTATCATTGAAGACGTGACTTCTTTCAACCAGATTATGTTAGGTGAACTGCACTATGCTACAAGCGAGGCACTGTCAGCAGCTGGCGTTGAACCACAAATAATCTGCAGCCTGGCAACATTGTTTCGAGATGATGGGCAGTTTGGACACCCTTTTGGAGGGCTTGAGACCACATATCATCAGATTAAGTACTTCCGAAAGCACTTCAATTTCATTGTAAGTTTAATATATGGATCAAGGTACAGACTGTTGGGATCAGTTGGAATATACGGCACCGGAAGTCAGTGGCAATAATTAGTACCTGCCCTGGCCCTAATAAGTATTAAGTATTGATCAGACTTCCGGTGCCGTATATTCCGGAGTTTTATATACACCTTGATTCTACAACTTATTTCCACTGTGTGGTGTAACCGCTCCACCCTATTGTTAACAGTGTAGATGCTTTTTTGGCATGTGACACATTGCCTTATGACGTGATTTCATTCTTACTCATCATCAACACTGGCAGCTCAATGATAGTGCAATTTAATCAAAGGCCTGAAGAGTGGGCATAGAAAGAGCATTTTCATTGGGTGTATGTTCAGTCAGTTGTTTGTTATTGTTGTTGCCATTGTACTTATAATTACTCTCCTCCACATTTATAGATGACAGATGACCCCAAGGAGGTAGCACTACGTGATCCAAAGCGATCTGCTCCAAGGGTAGCCTGTTTCCCTGGAGAAGAGTGCCAATACTTCATATTCATTGAAACCGAGGTTTGTATGTAGTTACTTCATTTGCACATGCTCTAATTTTGTGGTTTATATAACACTACGCGTTTAATCTTGAGTACTGTACTAAAGCTAAGGAGGTGGCTCTATTTTTTCAAGAATTCATCATCAAGCTGCCTGCCACAAGTGGCATAAACAGGCAGAAGACAGCTACATACCTGACAGTATCAACAGACATTCAGAACTGCTTGGTAGATTAAGCATTCATCATCCATAGTTGTGCCCCACTGGGACCTCTACCACCACTCCCACTGGGACCTCTAGCACCACTCCCACTGGGACCTCTACCACCACTCCCACTGGGACCTCTACCACCACCACTCTCACTGGGACCTCTACCACCACCACTCCCACCGGGACCTCTAACGGTACCACCGCTCCCACCGGGACCTCTACCACCACTCCCACTGGGACCTTCACCACATCACATATTGGCACCCATGCCGCCACCCAGCCTGAAACCACCACCTCTAATCCTAACAGACGAAGAAAGAGGGCAGCAGCAGATGCGCTGATAGATGCATTGCATGAAGGTGTTCTGCCCCTTCGTCCGAGGCAAAAACATGGAAACTAGATTCATCCCATATTCCCTTACCTGTTTTTGTACGGATATGACATACATTTGTTTCTTCTTTTTAGGAGGGTATCGTTCAAACATTGATTGATCGATTTAAGGATATGCGGCGACTAAGAAAGCCACGTGAAATCGCACCAGAAAAGCCAAAGAAGGAGATAGTCATTGGGAAAAAGTCTCCAGGTGCACACAACCCCTTGGCACCGCCGGAGGTTCCAGCCAGGGAAGATAATATATCATTTGAAAGGCATAACCGTGTGCTCCAAACTGAAGGGAGGAAGCCCAACAGAAATGCAGTGATAGTAGAGGATCTCATGGATTGAACATATGCCATGCGAAGACGTGAATTCTTGAGCACTCATGTGACGTTAATATGCTTTTCCAAAAGTCATTTTTGCAGGAACCTGAGCAGGTAATAATAGCATGTTGATTAATGGCATCTTATATTGTTGTTACACAATGTGACTGTGCTTTTGGTATTAGTGTAATGTCTTCTACATGACCACTATGTACTCATGCAGCTTCTGAAGGAAATCACAACGGCCAACATTGATGAATCAAAGAGAGAGTGGGCAAAGAAGTGGGCGCCCAAAATTTTGGAGCAGGTAAAGCTGGAGGCAAGGACTTCCACCACTATAATGAGCCGTGCCTGTGGTGAAGTGATTTCAGTTGGTAAGAACTTCACTGAGACATAATATTATTGTATCATATCCTTGTAGCCTATTACGGTTACGTTATGGGCACTTCATATTGACCACTACTGTATCACTGCTGTTGCCAATTGCAAATAATTGTACTACGGACTGGTTAAAACATTATACCCCTCTAGTGACGGAAAAGCATCTACCAGGTGGATCCTCAATCTGGGACCAATTTAAGGTCACCCTACACCTTTGGTGAGTGGGGTCATTTTGTATCATGATCAATTGATCAATCATGACTGTGGTTGAGGTGTATGCCTTGCACTGTAGTGCAGCACTAGCGTTGTTCCCAGGTTCCTCCCCAACTTTTGTCACATAATATTACAGTATGTGAGCTGGGGTGGAGAATATTTGTTCTATTTATGTTTTGTCTATAAAAACACAGTTCACAATTCTGTGCATTCAGCCCAAGAGAGGTGGACCATCCCAATGCTACATATATTCTTTGCATCAGGTCAGTATAACTAGGTCATGCAACAAATAGTTAATATCACAATGGGCTTTGTCCTGCAGTGCTCCTAATAGTGATGTAACAAATTATACCAAGGTTTGCTTTCTACTCATCAATAATTATACTACTTGCATTTTTCCCCGCAGATGTCTGATAAGCAGGAAGATGTTGCCGTGGAGGAACCTGCACGCGAGAATTTGCAGTAGACAATGGAGACTCCACCTACTTCATTTTTGGGGAACAGATTGTCATTTGTTCAGTTAAGTCCTTTTCAAAGGCACTATTCCTTTGGTTATCAATGCATTACATCTTTAATTTGGAGTATGACAATAATGTCAAGGACTTTTGTTTGTTTTTCAAGAATTTGTTTGTGGTCTTCGAAGGATTGGGATGACCGACTTCAAGTTCAGGATGGACAGTGACTATGACAAATGCATCACAGTTATGGACGAGATGCGGTGAGAGTCTATTTATCCCCACCCACCTGATGATTGCACTGCAGACTGCATTACTAGAGTGGTTAGTGGCAACAGCCATTTCCTCACATTATTTTGTCCTCACTCAATTTGATTATTCTCATTACAGGTTTTGACAGTTGTAAATCCTCATGTGAGATTTGCTCCATAACATGGGAGTGCCCTTGATCAGAAGCGTGGCTATATCCCTGAAGTGGTTCCTGAATCTACTGGAGGAGTATGGCACTGAGCATCCTGAGGAAAAGGTTATCAGGGAGCAACTTAGCCCCTGCCAAGATGCTACCACACGGTCAAAATCCTTTTTCTTGAGACAAACTGTAGACCACAGGAGGAATGATATGAGTGTGGCTGCTAGTGGATCAACTGTCTCCCTAATATGTGTTTGTGGGTGCATTCCGCAAGAGACTTGGACACACCGATGGATGAGGTAAGCAAGGGAGTAGTAACAATAGCTCATAATTCATATGGATGATAAAGCTGTTGAAGAGCCACCATACGACACTAAGTATTGGATTTGATAATGCTACATGGGTGCTGTACCTTTTTTGGGACAAAAACCAGTCTGAGAACCAGTTTCCTATTGTGAGACTAGCAACTTGATAATGTCTAGCCACTCTCTCCTGTTCCCCATGACTTGAGTTGTCCAAATGCATGACAGAACTAGTCCACAGACATGTATTGTCAGTGGTGACCCAGCTATTTCTCGTATCTTGTGGGACAAGTTGGCAGCAGAGAGAATAAATATCAGACTCCCCAATCTGCATCAACAAGCTAGACTCCACTGAAATGATAATTAGTTGGACAGTTTTGAGAAGAAAACCACAGTTTCCATGGAGCCCCCACCTACCCTGGCTTCAAATGCACCACTTACCACTGTGGCTTTGTCCACTGTGGTGGTGCCTTTCAAACGCCCACGCACTATGGAAAGTTAGTGAACAGATCACTTTCTAAAAGTTGTAGTGTCTGTTTTACGACGTATTTGACTAGGCCAGTCCGGCCTAAGGTTGACCGTACTCAATGCTTGCTTTCTGATAGGTGGTGCGAAAGGTCCCACAACTTCAAGACGCACTTCCTACAATAAGGCACAGGCTATCAGTAAAGCTGCAGAATAGGAGGGCCAATCTACAGAGGCTGGGGAAGTTGCCACCTATTCCAAAGTAATTCTTCTACACACGGGGTCACACATGCACACACTGCTTTACTAAGTATTTATATTTTTAGGGGAAAGAGGGTTTGAAAAGTGAGGAAGACATGCCACCCTGCAGCAAGAAATCTATACCACCAAACTCTTCCATGAATTCAGTGTCCAGATCAACAACACCAACTATGAAATCCAATGGGAATTCATCACATATTTATGCAACCTTATGTCATTTTTTTTCTGGAAACGGCAATTCTTTGCCACTCAAATAAAAAAATTGGTACGTACCTATGCAGAATTTGTTACACAAGGACTGCAAATGGTAACATCACATCAGCAACACAAAGTGTTCAAACTTGAAACACATACGCTGACTAAAATTACTTTTGTCCACTGACAAGAATTATATATGGCATATATGCGGCATATATGCCATATTTGAAGATAATGATGAAAATGGGCCATTCACTCCTGGACCAGTTGTTTTCTCTTGCAACAGCACTCAAGAATGGGAGGGTATCATCATGAGTTGCCAGGTAAAAACTACACCAGTGGTCAATTCGACTTGCCATTGCTTTTACAACCTTACCACCGATCAATGTGCCCGTACGTATATTGGTGTGCAATAGGTACCGTATTTCCGCGAATAGACGCCGCGGCGTTTATTTATTTCGTTGGTCAGTTTGGTGCGGCCACTATTCGAGGGCGGCGTTTATTCGAGGGCGGCGTTTATTACTTTCGGCAGTATGACAGCGCCACGTACACAGCTAGCTCCCCGTCGAATTGCGTCAACAAGCAGGTGAGAAAGTCGAATTTTCGGTCGAGAGACACACAAAACAACAACTCACACGGGCAAGATTCGGCAAGTGCCGTCCGCGATCCGCGGCTGGAACACTGAGCGACTTTGATTAGCCGTCGCTTTGCGTCAAAGCGATACACACGGGACGAGGACGACGGTGAAGATGCCTTCGCGGGATGCATATGGAGGGGGATGACGACGAGCTCGAGGACTTAGACTGCATGCTAACCCCGCCGCGGCGTTTATTCGAGGGCGGCGTTTATTTCACTCAGCGCCTCCAATTGTGCGGCGTTTATTCGAGGGCGGCGTCTATTCGAGGGCGGCGTCTATTCGCGGAAATACGGTACGTACCTACTGCAGTGCTGGTATACTAACAAGTAGCTCCACTTCTTTAGTAACTGGGGATACCATTCTTGGACTCAAGTTCGACGTTATAGTAAGTGGAAGTTGAGTTGCTGCTCCCACCGCTTGCTCCAGAGTAAGTTGACTCGAGATCTTCAACGATGCTAAACTTGTCTTCGTCGTCACTTTCCTCACCAGATTCCAAATCGCTACGCAAGTTCACAACTGACTGCATATGCATATGCCGTGCATGCAACCATGACATAGACCGCAACATTGGCAATTACAATCATGTCACAAGATTGAAAAAAAAACGTAGAACTAAAAGTGGGCGATGATGTTCAATGTTCCGTAGAAGGATGCAAATACGTGCATGCCTCTTCATCCAAAATGGAAATGGATATTCTTGATGGGTTCAAGGAAGCAGAGTCAGTCCATGGTGTCCGTTACATGTGATTTATTGGTGATGGCGACAGCTCGGTCTAACACACACACTTTGCTAATGTGTCTGTATGGGGGCATGCTATCAAGAAGCTGATGTCGGCTGTTGTCCTTCATAGCCTCCTTCCGAGGTCTTCCTTTTCAGTTTCAAGGGAAGGCCACAGTCACCAGGTACACATAGTAGCTATGCATGGTTACTACTATAATTATATACATAATATGCACAAGGAGTGATATACGTTACTATGTCAATATTAAGGCGAAGGAGGCCCTTGAGCAACTCTTCAAACAGGCATATGATGCCATTCTGAAGAACAGGCCTGAACTTGGGGACACACAGATGCCTGAAGCCTTGGCAAGAGCACTTCCAGAACACAAACGGAGGCACTGCATGATGAGTTCAGTGCACTGTGCTCAGGTAATAGATGTATAAAGTCAGTACTATAGACTCTCACAGAACATCTTAGCGACACATAATCTCCACATGTTTGCGATTCACAGTGGCCAAGGGTAGCCTCATGGCCACCAACTGACTGCCCAAACCTACAGTGAACCCATACATGAGGTGGTGCTGTAGGAAGCAGTGGAGGTAGGGACACAGCTCCAAAACTATTAAATGTCGTGGACTTCATTATAGTGTACATGTAGCTATGTTTGACTCCACTGCATAGATACACACCTGAGGATATAATATAGAATGACACCTCTGTTCAATGTGAGGGCCTCATGAGTTACGTGAGGTCAAGTTGCGACAGTGACTTCAGCCAATCAGCATCTAAATCAGAAGAGTACAAACCCATAGTGGTCTAACATTGACCTACCTGACCCTGGGCTTCACTGGGGCTTTGCCATGCCTGAAATCTCCATGCCAACTCAAAGTCTTAGATCACACACTGCCAATCGTGCCCGACGAGGACGTTTTTGCACTTCAGGTCTGATTTGGAGACAACAGCTATGTACCTGCTTTCCCATACCAAGATTAACTCTGGCCAAGGTAAGCCTTGCATTCATAATGCCAAATACATGAAATGTACATGTTGTACAATTAACTAGTATGAAGGGTGTGCCACTGACAGGCGTAAAACATGCTGCAGATGAACATTTTTTAATCAGATAGTGATGGTGGAGCCCAGTGTACAATTAACTAATACGAAGGATGAACATTCTTTCTTCAAGGCAAAGACACACCTTTCAGGCAGACAACTGCAGTGGCAAGCACAGGATCGTCATCTGCCGATGCATACATGTATATGGGAAACACCTCCGAAAACTACCTGCATGTGCTGTGGCAAAATGCCACTTGCCATACTCCTTGCAACCATGCACAGCCTCCCCTCAGAGAGTATCCTGGTGTTCAACTGCAACAGTGGTGAGGATACAATTAAGCTTTGATTTGTATACTCATGCACAAATTCAGACACCTGCAAGGAGTTGCTGAAATACAAAGATATAACCGAGGATCCACAAAGAGTACTTCCATCAAGTGTACACGAGTATGTTTAAGGTGGCGGGCAAGTGATTTTGGAATTAATAATTATGTCATCTAAAATATGTTGTAACCTGCAAGTCCTGCCATGAATGGAAACCAAATGTGGCAATCAAACACTTCATGGTAAGTGCTACTTATGTACCAAGCCAGGATGTTCTGGAGCAGCAAACAACGCGACAGCGAATTATTTAGTGTTGATGGAATTAAATAATTTTTCTGTACGTCTCAGTTTCATTGCACGCAAGCTACTGCTACTGTTCTTTCTCAGGATCAAGACAGGCCCAGTCTGGAGGGGGCTACGTTGAGTTTATGTAAGTACGCTTCCGAACTAGCCGGATACGGAGTTAACAGTGTTGTCACGAGGTCAATTTTCCAGTTTTTGTACATCTTGCAGGGGAGAAACCACGATGAGACGTTCGTTCAACGCCATATGACAACGTAGCCCCCTCGAGCAACCAGTGGAAGAGCTGCCTGCGAAGAGCATTTCAGCTAAATACGTTCAGCTGATTTCTGAGACGTACAGAAAAAACAGTGCTGTATTTCGCCGAGATTTGCAGCTGGCGTTGTCACGGTACGAAGTACGTATAACGTAGCGCTCAACTAGACACTCTGTCAATGGATGTCCAGCAGCCTTGGAAGAAGAAAGGTGGCACAGCATCTTGGATGGCTGCTGCTGGAGCGCTCCAGAGCGTGATTCGGAACTCGAACCACGCCTCCAATTATTGCAGCGGTCACGCGGGCGTAATCATTGCTTGCCCGCCACCTTAACACAGGGTGCAGTATACTTTGCATAGTGCCGATTACAGTTGCATGCACTCCTCCAGTTGCTCACAACATTTTGTCTTTACATTAAATTTTTATGTTTTAACATGCACTTCACCACAGGCTGCATAGAATTTTTGGGACTTAAAACCGCCCACGCGGACTAACATTGTGTTTACACCAAGCACGGAGGTGTGGTACGGCAAGACACTGGGCACCAACCACCCTGCACAATGCGCAATTATGCCAACTGGCATTCCAGCCGGCTACATGTACTTTACCATTATCATTATGTAAAAAAAAACAACTTCAGTTTATGCATGACGTCTGTGATATATTGATAGCTACATTTCTTTCCGAGACGTACTCTGTCTCAGGTATGGCTGGTACCCCCCAAATCTCCCATAACACTACATCTGCAGCCAGAAGTTTACAGTTGAACATGCACTCAGCTGCCCTTGAGGGGGAATCCCATCAATCCCACACAATGAACTCAAACACATTTACGGCTGAAATGATGAAGGAAGTATGCCATAATGTCAGCACTGAACCTCACCTTCAACCAGTCACCGGAGAGCAGCTGCACTAAAGAACAGCCAACCGAGAAGAAGGCACCAGCCTCGATGTGGTTGCAACAAATTTTTGGGGAGGAAGATCGCTAGCAAGCCTACTTCGACATCAAGAGTACTTCAACATCAAGAGTTTTCAACCCATTTGCACAAACGCACAGAACACTTACACTCAGCCAATGCCACAAACGGCAAGAACGAGAGAAGAGAAGGACGTACGAAGAATGTTTTCAAGAAATTGAACACGGATCCTTCACTCCTCTTGTTTTCAGCACCTCTGGAGGCATGGGGCCAACAACAATGACTAGAGTCCCACAAGCAGCACACAGAGGCAGCAGAGCAGATTATCACGTACCTTGCCCTAGCTTTGCCTGATGCCCAGTCCAACCAACAGATTGCTCAGGCTCGACAAGTATGCGCAAATGTAGGAGATGGCAAGGTACCATCCAACGTGTGCAGAATGTGGCACTCCAACTCATTTGTGACATGCAGGGGAGAAGATCCGGGACCTTGAGGCGACAGTCAGCAAAAAATTCAACCGGAAAGATGGGCCATTCTACCAGGCTCTGGATGAATACCTCAACACCATGAATGTCCACATGCAGGACTACCAGGGAGGCAACTTTGTGGGCAACCACGTCCACAAAGTTTGAAGGTATACACAAAATCTCAACGAAGTTAGGACCACACACTTAGGCCACCAATCTATTATGGTATTTTGTAGTCTGCTAACACAGAGGCTCTGTCTGTGCTCAACTCTGATATCAGTGGCTGAAGACAAATGCCCCGCCTTGCTCCCCGATGCCAGAGCAGCGTTCATAAAGTATGCGTGTACCTTCTCCCTCTTCGCCCATCTCTACAATGGGCATGAGGTAACAGATGAAGATACTGAGCAGCTAGGTACATGCATACGTACCTACTGAACTACATTTCTTGTGAATGTGTTTTGAACAACACACCTCCGCATTGACGCACGTTTGCAGAGATGAACAGCCAAGAGTTCATGGGGAGTTATCGGGACACATTTCCTCAAGCAACTGTGCTGCCAAAAATGCACATTTTAGAGGGCCACGTCATCCGTGGATGAGACAATGGTGCAGGGTTGATGGGTAAACAAGGGGCAGAAACCATATATGCTCATTTCCAGCATTCTGGAAAGAATTTATGATAGCCACCACACCACACTTCTTTAGTTTGGCTGCCCTCACTGACACTCACATTGGTATAGGGATAGATCTGTCCCTTCGCTATTTGCAGCAAGAATTTAGTTGTACACTTCCTCTTAACAACTATCATTCAGTATCCACAGTTCTCAGTTCGCAATCTTTTTCATTTGCTTTCATAAAGGATTTAACCTTTGAAAATTCAATTAGCATCATGTCAGGACGGTATGGAGGCAGAAAAAAACATTATGCTTTGCACTAAGTGGTCCACGTGGTGGATAGAACAGTTGTCAAGCACCACTATACTGTGTGGATTAATACCACTGATTGGCATCAAGTGGGTTCCTCTTCAAAGCTGACACGTTCACTGACCCAGCAACAATATGGTAATCAGGGGTTTTTTTAAAGCTACTTTTGCGCGCAAATGGCACAGTAAGGCATCCTTCTGGTGCACAACGCTCCTGGGCATTGCGCCAGTAAACCAGGGGACCCCTTGAATATCAATTGTGTAATATGTATGCAAGTGCTTGGTGGCCACGAAAGCATGGCAAAGCAAAGTATTCTGTCCGAGTTTTTTTCGCGTGCTGATGGCAAGAACCAACGAGAAGACTCCGAGGAAACTGAAACGATTGACAAAGCCAGCGGTTCCAGGAAGCAAGGCGTGGCCAGCCGTTCTTTCAAGAATGACTGCTGCTTGGGAGATGGGAGCTAAAAGAGAACTTGCCCTATGGAAGCAAAACTTACGTGATACAAGGACATTAGTCCACTCCAAGTTTTTGTTAGGTGCAACCAAAAGTCGGGGAATGGATGTGGAGGCACTAGTAAATCACCAGAGTACTGGTGATGGAGGAGCGCTCTACCAAAGCGCTCTTAAGGAGGTGCAAACTAAAATGGAGGAATGGGAGGAAAACATCAAAGTTATCGAAGAGATTGTTTATGGTCGTTATCTACTCAAGGGAGCAGAAGAACATGGCATCAACATTCAAATGATATCTGAAGATCCACTCTCAGTTTATATGGAGAAAAAATCTAAAACAAAAGACGTAGGCATTATGGTTGCCACGGAATGCCCGTTGTGTACTAGTTTTGTCGATGATATGGAGGTAAATTAGCTACAGTAATGTACGCATACAATTATTGTGAATCAATAAGTGTGTTCTTTCTTTACCGTACTGCAAGCGACGAAAAGCTGGGCGATGGCTTGGGAACGAGGCTAGGCGCAGTGTGCATGTGATATGGTGCAGCATGCTCTATAATACTGGGCCAATCTGGCCCAAGACTAAAATTATTAAAAAGAACCCTGATGGTAATCCATGCAGCATTCCTTCGGCAGACAGTACTAGCTGACACCCTCTGTCCTTGTACAAGGGATGTGGCATGTTTACCCGTGTCTACATCTGAGTTTATGTTGACTTCAGAGTTTGTGTCCAAGTCTACGTCTGTATCCACATCAATATCTGCGAGGAGACTGAAGATAAAGGAGGTGGTTCTAAGCCCGGACCCATCAGCTGAGGCTGAAGGAGGTGGTTCTAAGCCCGGACCCGTGAAATTATCCCACTTTCACGACAATCAGCGCATGTTTATCAACAAAAGAAACTTACAAAATTCGGATTACGTAGATGCATATAATTATTGCTCCCAACGAATTTCATTGTGTTCAAGTGCGACCGTCTTCAGCTTCATACGTACGTGTGAATCCATCACGTGAGACTCCAGATTCTCTACATCAGCCTGGCCCAGAATTTAAGCATTTGTTTGGTGCCATCTGTGAGTTTCAACCGGCCTGGTCCTTTTCATAGCTGTGAGGTTTATTAACAATCACATTCGGAACCACTTGTCCCAATCTCACATGATCATGAGTGAGTTGGGCTACAACTATGAGTTAGAATTGCTGCAAGTTGTTTTGAGGGTACTTGTATTAAATTTTGTGCATTGCAACTTGATATACGTACTTCAGGTGGGAGTCCTCAACTGCAATCTCCTTGCATACGAACCCTTCCATGCTTGACAACGATGATGTCTTCATATATCAGTACAATGGCTAAGGTGGACTCATGTGAACGAGATAGCCTGGTGTGTGATAAAAATGTGGAGCAAAGTGCCAGATCAGAAGACAACTCAGCCCTGTTTTGTGTTTGGTTTGTTTGGTGTCTCGCATTAGTATGCAAGTAATTTTTTTATTCTTTATCACTCATTGGTTTGACCTTGTCACGCACGTATGTACGTATATTGCCCCGATGTCTAGCATTGAAGCATAGACTAGTAGTGTGCATTGGTGGATGGCCATTGGTGAATGGGGTATGTGTGCATATCAACCCACGTAGTTACATATGTAGCAATACGTTTACAGCTTGTTTTGAATTGCTTGGGCAGCTGTTTTGTAGGAGACCCTCGCACTTGGTCTGCGGCTAGCACACATGGAGTCCACCCACATCACAATTAAGGAGCTTATACCCATAGTGATAGGTGCAGCAATATGGGGGAAACAGTGGTCGGGAAAGGTCATACGTACTCTGTCAGTGCTACAATGTAGCAGTGGTAGCAGTGGTAGCTGTGGTCAAGAGGGATGCGGAAATGATGCAACTCATCAGATGTCTGGTATTCATTGCAGCCAAGTTGCAACTTCTTAGTGACTGCAGTGCACATCAGTGGCCAGTGCAGCACTCTTGCAGATGCACTATCCCGTAACAGGCTACACCACTTCAAATGTCATGTTCCACAGGCACAGGCAGACTCAACCCAGATACCAACAGAACTGCTGGACCTACTGATTCTGTCCAAACTTGACTGGATGCAGCCAGGTAATATTTCTATGATACTTTTTTTTTTACTATGACTCACTCATCAATAGTGGAACCATCAGGGACTCCTGCTGATATAGATTTAGAGGAGTTCAGTACTGGTTTCTTCGCATTTATGCGTCTTATTGGTACGGTGTATTTCAAGAAATACGATACCATTTTTTGAATTAAACACCATCACCAGCGACACATTAACTACAGTTTGTCAGCGCAGACACGATCATACAGCAGCAATACATTGCCAGTTTTGTTACTTCTCTTCCATAATTATTCATCCTGCTTGTCACATGTTCTGACCTGGATTCACTTTCTGGCTTGCGCATATTTTTCTGCCTGTAATTTTGTCATGTTTCTCTTGCTCGTCACATTTCATGTAAAAATAATTAGTATTTTGGTTTTGGTTTTACTTCCTAGCAGACTTATTTGAACTGAATCCTGAGTTGATTACTTCTCCTACAAAGAGTCTTTAACTCCTCACACAGAGTCACCCATGCAGCCAGTGCGCCAACCTCCTCACTGTCACTTCTACCTCAGAAGGGTCGCGTGGCATACTGTGCCCAGCCTCCTCCTCACTGCAGACCACAATACGTCCAGCATACTCATGCCAAGTGTTTCAATGGCTGCCACCTCCTCTACATCGGCCACTGTGTCCGCTGCATATCAAAGAAAATCTTTAAGGGAAACTACATTGGAGCATCTAAGGAGTTAGAGGGCATGAAACACCAGCTAATTTCCATCCAGGTCGTATGGCAAGCGGTCAGTTGCAAAAATAAGTACGCCAATAACGTTACGTTATACAACAATAACCTTACGTTATAGAGCAATAGCCTTACGTTGTGAATCAACATACCTAGCAGTGCATAACCTTACGTTATAAAATAAGCGCACGTTGTAAATGAGCGTACGTTATAAAATAAGCCTACGTTATGAAATAAGTGTATGCTATAGGTATATACATGTATATATGTTGGAGTCGTAGTACAGTAATTATACAGTAATTATGCCATGCGTTGTTCAACAGGGTTGCAGTGTCCTCTGTTGGATTGGTAACTGAAGGACTGACTGAATAAGGTACAGTGCAACAGAGCAAGAGAGCAAAACTTTTGATTTTAGAAACTTTTAACTGTAGTGCTTGACACAAACATCAAATGTGTTTACAAAGCACATAAAAGGAGAGACACATCACTTGTTATGCTTCCCCTAAATTAATTAAGTGTCACGTGATGTCCCCTCACCAATATGGCTGCCGACAGTCACCACATTCAGAAAAAGTGTTTAGCATGGCATAAGCCTTTTACTGGAAGATAAGAGTGCAGATGCTATATTGTCCGGTTACCGGATGTTATCGCAAGCACTGGAATAGATGCTGCTGGTTTTAGGCTGGATACTTACGTAGCCACACATAGGCCCCATAGAACCCTTTTTCCTAGGTAGTTAATGTCTACTCAGGGAGGCAGTAGTGTATGCATAATTGCACAAGCATATATATATGCTTCCCGTGGGGAGCAGTAGGCGCGTGTGTGCATATATATATGCTTCCCACGCCCAGAGAGTTTAATTTTCAGAGGAAGATTCAAGTCCTCCAACCCCAGAGTTTGGTACTCATCTTGATCTGTTTGCTTAGTAGCACTCCATTGAAACATTAAGTAGCAACCTCGTAGTTAACTGTCGTGAACAATTCGTTTGGTGCCTTTATATATACTCGTATTATTTATGTATATTGCTTTAATTTACCGCAACTGTAGGGTTCAACGGAGGATAGTGGCTATAACTTCAAAAAGGGCAAATCAAGGTCAAAGCAGCTGAAGGCATCAGGAAATAGTCCTTCACGTAAGGTGACGAAGGTTCACCGAGCAGTGAGAGAAAGCAGAATGAAGGCAATTGAACAAGAAATATCGCAGATTAATGAAAGTGTTTTGTACAGGGAGCAACGTCTGGGACAACTGAAGAGTGCTGGAGACTACCAAGCGTGTGGTGAGCTCTCTGAAGAAATTTGAACTGGAATCTGAGCTAACCGCGTGGAAGAAGAAAGCCAAAAGGTCAAGATACTATTACAATCGTAAGGCAGAAGACAGTGATGACTACCCGTTATCATCCACCACAAGTCACTCACCCTCTGCCTCCCCTTCACCATCTCCCAGCCATACCGTGTACATTGTACGTAACAATCCCCTGGCCACCACACACACTTGCACACTCATCATACACGTACACCTTCCCATACCTCCACACACCCAACACTTACACCCACATGCACATACACCCACATGTACATACACTCGCATGCACATATACTCACACCCACACCCACTCACATGCACACACCCGCACTCACTCACATGCACATGCACACACCCACCCCCACACACATACACACATGCATGCAGATGTGGTAGTGACTAAGAACGCCTGATGTGGGCCACCTGTTCCTCTCCACTGTTGCTGCTTTAATTGTTTAGTAACTCAGCCACCAACCTCATTGGCTAGAAAATCAGACGTCTATAATCTACCATATAGCCTGGCCCCACCCTAATCCTAAAGTATGTATTGCCAGTCTCTAGCTATGTACTTCAATTATTCATTGTAAATGGATTCACTTTCAAAGTACAAGACAGTTGCAGCTACATGTTCAATCTTCGGCTTGATAAATTGATTGATGATTCCCACCTGAAAAAGGTCTTGAGTTGATGTCTTGTGTATGCATGTGTGTGCATGTGCGTGTATGGGCAGAGCTCATTTGGGGTACACCTAATAAGCTAGACTATGTGTCATGGAAATCATAGAAACCTAGCTGCTAAAATGAACACGTATATACAGATTAAATTTTGTGACAAAGTTCATTAGCTGCTGGGGTGGGGATTGGTAGTGGAGTGGTAGCAGCTGATGGTAGTGGAGTGGTAGCAGCTGAGGTGGGGGGTTGGTAGTTGTTTGGTATGGCATACATAGGGATTATGACTCGTGGTTTTGGGTCAAATCCCCACTTGACGGGGGGGGGGGGGGTTGGGGCAAAACATTGATAGGTGCATTAGTGACGTGTCATGGGCGGGCATACCTTCTGTGATGTCATCGGTGTTTATATAAGTACAGCCACGGCACTTACAGTTAGCGGCGATTCACTTGAAAATGGCTTCACTTGAAAATGGCTTCGAGGCAGGTCCGCAGTTGTGATTCAAGTACTCCTGTTGGCAATAAGAGCTTCCTGGAATTCATGAGAGCGCTTCTGGGCAGAAATCTGTGACGTCACGAAAATCTGCTGACGTTTCAGTGGCGTTTCTTAAGTATGGCAGGTATACCAAGAAGCTGGAACCTCCTGTGTAAGCAGTGTTCATTCAGCTAACAGTGATTTTATGCGTAAATAAGAAGACAGGATGGCTTTATTGTAAAATCTGAGACATTTCAAAAGTTTTGCTCTCTTGCTCTGTTGCACTGTAGGTGGCAGTTGGATAAAGTAGTCTTTGTACTGTTTGTGCATAGATAGTATATTACCACACCTTTCTGTCACACTAATAATTTTCACACTGATAATTTCTGTCACACTGATAATTTTCTGGGTACCTGTGAAAGCCGGAACGCGGAACGGAACGCGGAACGGAAGTAAATTGCGGGCCGCGCGCTATCATCACCGTACACGCAGGGCGTGTTGGCTGAAAGTTCCAAAGTGGTGCTGGTATGTCTTGGAGAGAGGACGCGGGAAATCCGTTTGTCTGAGGGAGTGTCTCTGGAGGAGGCTATACGCTGCCGATTCAGCGATGTCAGCCTGCTCAAGCCCAGCGATTCATTGATTCTCCAGGTATGTAACTATGTATGATGGCATAGTATTATCTGTTGAATCAAATTTTTGGACTAATGTTTTTTGGACATAGGCATAGTAGTTCTGGGCAAGTATGGGGTACCGTTTGTGTCAAAACTACATTGTGAATCGATGGATGGTTAATACGTCGACATACAGCTTGCAGGGCGACGAATCTTTAAAGCAGCGTCTGTTCAGAGGCGACGAATATGAACTGAGGCGACGACTCAGTGAAGCAGCGTCAGTTCTGAGGCGACGAATCGGAGAAACAGCGTCAGTTGTGAGGCTACGAATAGCTATGAACGGAGGCGACGAATCTTTCCGAGGCGACGAATCTACTCTCCTCACACACTCCCTCTTCTTCATTGCCCATATGCTCGCACTACTGCTCTCCAAAAGTCATTTCTTCCTAGTTCAATCTCTGTATGGAACCATCTTCCCCATGAAGCTTTACATGCAAATTCCATACATAGATTTAAATTATTCACAGCACCATTGTTTTTGTAGATCTAGCACTTGCATTATAAGTACATAACATATGCACTCTGTTCAGTCTATCATCTGTTTTTTGTCCTTTTGTATTTGTTGTACAACTTATTGCTATGTAATTTAGCTGTAGGTTACACACCAGACTAGCTTATGTAGCTATTTGTGTAACCATTGCATTGCACCAACCTGCTAATGCATAAATGTTGTAAAAAATAAAATAAAAAATAAAAAATCTTTCCGAGGCGACGAATCTTTCCGAGGCAACGAATCTTTCCGAGGCGACGAATCTGCATGACTCACTTACTGACTGACGGAGATGATGAATAGTAGCTAAATAATAAAAAAATATTAACAAAAATTATTAAGAAAGTGGGTGTGAATCGTATCGCGCATGCAACAAACAGCTTCCTCCAACTCGCGGCCCGGGCTGTGAGAAAATCATGACAAAATTACATTCAACGATACATGTACATGTAGCACAAGACAAATTTATAATGCTTAATGTCCACCTCTAGCTGTACTCTCTCGTCCCTCTTAAGCAAGTTCTTTGCCACTGTATCCATTAAATTATTATAATGACATAGAAAGGCCAGGAGGGCCCATTAGTCAGGTAACAATGTAACTGCACAAACAGACTAGGTATGGCTCGAAAGTACAGTCACACCCATTTCCGGCCTCAGTCATTCAGATTCGTCACCTCAGTCAGATTCGTCGCCTCGGAAAGATTCGTCACCTCAGTCAGATTCGTCGCCTCGGAAAGATTCGTCGCCTCAGAAAGATTCGTCGCCTCAGAAAGATTCGTCGCCTCAGAAAGATTTGTCGCCTCAGAAAGATTCGTCGCCTCAGAAAGATTCGTCGCCTCAGAACTGACGCTGCTTATAGATTCGTCGCCCTGCAAGCTGTACGTCAACGTATTAACCATCCATCGACTCACAATGTAGTTTTGACACAAACGGCACCCCATAGGCAAGAATGAGCCTGCCCAAGCCACCCACAGGCAAAGTCCATGCCACGTGTTTGGACCATATTAATGAGCCTGCCCAACTTGCAGAAGCCATTTTGCATCGAAGGTCTTCTATCACAACTGATGTGAATGCCTACCTGAACCTAGCCCAACCCTGTGTTTCCTGTGTGTTCTTGGATTGCAAATCTCCATGCAATATTTGGTGTTCTGCAGGTGAAACAAGAAAAATGGGGGGGGGGGGGGGGGGGGGGGGGGGAATGTTTGTCGACCTCCGGAAAGATTCCATTATTTCAAATGGAAGCATCATTAAAGTGATCATTGACGAATCACCTGAACCAATGGTAAGTGAGTTTGGATTATTGGCTGATTTAAGCTGCAATGGGCATATGGCTACAAGTTTACGAACAGTATTATTATACCAAATGCAAAGAGGCCTCAGCCCATTGTCAAGCTGGGGTGTATTCGTTGATTTATTGGGCTATGCCTGTGTAGCAGATAGAAGTGTACTGAGGGTTGTCATAGAGAAACAAGAGAAAGTTAGTTTTGCTATGCTGTACGCACAAACATGCGTGCCCCCCCCCCCCCCCCCCCCCCAAAAAAAAAAAGAGTTACGTTTTGCATTGACGACAAACATGCATGAACCTAGGCTATGTATGATAGTACATGAGCATATTACTGTAAGTTTTATCCTAGAATACCATTGGTCAGTCAGCATACTGACATGTAGCTAGCTAGCTAATTATAACAAAGGATTGTTGCTGGTAGATATTTATTAACGTGATTGTGAAAAATGTTGCTGCAACTCAAAAGAATTATGACTTGCCCCAGGTATGTTTATTTAATAATAGCTAGCCTTTTGAAGATATCAAAAGGAAAGCCTTCACTAGTGCTGCATGTATCTTGTGTAGTGTCCAACACTTGTATCAGTCTTACAAGCAAACCGCCGAGACAATTTTTCAATAAAAGGCGTCTTGTTAATGTAGAGAATTTTGGATTATATTGTGAATGAGCTTCTAGCAATATACATTGACCAATAGCAACTTCTTGTTTTGTAGGAAGATCATCCATCAACCAGAAGTGACTGTGTCATCAATTGGTGAAGCGCGGCAGCTTCGACTGTCCTCGACTTCCACTGGCCTCACTCTCACAAAACCACGGCTGCAGGTATGGCACTTGTATGTGTTGGCTATGTATATGCATCTTTGTAGTATAAAGCAACCTGTGGCCCTGTCATGTTGTTTGGACCCCTATACAAAATTTACCCCTTGGAACAAATGTTTTGGGTTTGCAGTGAAATATTCGGACCTCCCTTGAAAAAAAAAGAAGTGTATGGGTATACCAGTCACTGTCAGTCTTTGGAAATGGCAGTTGGAAATGACAGTTACAGCAAGTCATCAGAAATGCATTCCGTTTTGAAGCTATGGAAGCGGTTGGAAAAGAATATGCCAATTGAAACTGGCTATCAAGTGTGTTTGGATGAGCAGATACCCTGCTACACAAGAACTAAAAGCGAGCTGTGCGGAAGACCACTGCAGCACTATAGTGGTGGAAAATATTTACCTGCATGCCCTTGATCATGAATTATTGTTTAAGGGGGATCCTTATATTTCGCAGGTGATCGAAACATCAGTTTGGGAATTTGGACTTGGACCAAGGGGAACCATTTAAGGGGGGGTCCAAATTTATCATGACAGTCCCCACATGCACTGGCCAGGGTAGTATGGTATGCATAGTGTGGCGAAAGGATGCTTTGTTTCTGTATAGCTTTTATATTAACCTTCCAACTTCCAGGGATTAACAAAATTGCCCAAGTTTTTGACGAAGTCTTCAACAGGGCTCAGCAACACAAACTTTTGCTGTCTGTCCTGTTGTGGGGAATTACAATGGGGAACCAATTTCCAATGAGACCTTGCATAAGCAAGCCAGGAACCACTTGAATTGCAAGAGCCACAAATTGCATAAGTGTCCGCTGCAGCTTCTTTTGAACTGCAGCTTCTTTTGAACTGCGGCAAGTTTGTGCATGCCTTGCTGAAGCTGCAGAAATTATTTGCAGACAATTTGTGGCTTCTGCTTTTGCAAGATCTGGGCCAGAGGAGGTTGGACACATTTTCTGCGCACGTGACTGTGCGCTGCGCTTGAACAGAAATAATGCGTGTTTTACGTTCCTAACCTTGCCAGCCTTGTTCCCAAGTCAATATGGGCTCGGACCGAGGGAAACGTAAATTGCCAACGAGAAGTGAAGCTACAGTTGGGGAGTTTGAAAGGTAAGAGTACGTTGAAGACGCTTCAGGTTGGGAAGGCTTCCAGTTGGAGTACCGGGAGTGGGGCTTCTCCGCCATCCCGCACGGCTGATCCTTCAAGAGGCCGTACAGCCTAAGTGACCCTGGGGTTTAACGGGGTTGACGGCATATTTGGAATCTACTCTACTGGAGCTTTTGAACGATGTCATGTTTGTTAAGATACTCGTAAAAACTACCAAGAACACAATTCGGTATAGTAACTCTCCATATAAGTTCGCCTATGCATGTAGGTCACATGACCTTGTCCAACCTCCTCTGGATCTGGGCAGGCCTGCACAAACTTGTCTTGGGATCTGGGGTTGTCAATCTTTTTGAACTCAGGCAAGTTTGTGCATGCCTTGCTGAAGCTGATTTGTGGCTTCTGCTTTCTTGCAAGATCTGGGCAGGCCTGCACAAACTTGTCTTGGGATCTGGGGTTGTCAATCTTTTTGAACTCAGGCAAGTTTGTGCATGCCTTGCTGAAGCTGATTTGTGGCTTCTGCTTTTTTGCAAGATCTGGGCAGGCCTGCACAAACTTGTCTTGGGATCTGGGGTTGTCAATCTTTTTGAACTCAGGCAAGTTTGTGCATGCCTTGCTGAAGCTGATTTGTGGCTTCTGCTTTTTTGCAAGATCTGGGCAGGCCTGCACAAACTTGTCTTGGGATCTGGGGTTGTCAATCTTTTGAACTCAGGCAAGTTTGTGCAGGCAAGCCTTGCAGAAGCCCCAGAAGGTATTTTGCAGACAACTTCTGCTTTTGCAAGGTCTGGCTTGTTTGTGCAGGCCTCATTGGAAATTGATTCCCTAGTTTGTGCTTTAGTAGACTGCTGATCTCAGTCTCAAATGTGTCACCTTGGGGGAATCACATTAAATGTTATTGTTTAATATAGGAGGACATTGAAGTGAGCATGAAAGTACATAAACAGTAAAATTCAAGCGTGGTGGCCTAGACAAAAAATATGGTGAACGTAAAAAGTCTGCCATGTTCAAATTTTGCTTTGTAAGTTAACTTGTGGATGTGCACATTTGGTTTCCTGCTTAACTGCACTCTGCCCTGGAAATAAACATTTTTGGCCAGAAGCATTACATTGCTGCTGTGTATGCTATATGTGTTGCCAAAGTCACCCCAGGGGTGGGCAGGGTGGCAAATGCTTTTGCTTTGATTGTGAGGGAACTCCTCCAGATAGGGAATATTGCATGTTGCATAATTGATGGTGGTTCAAAGTCCACCAATGTTTACACAAGTGACATCTATTCATAAGAAGCCACAGTAATCAATTGAGCAGAGCCTGCCCACACAAGGTCACTGGGAATTTTTTAACAGCAGCATTTTGATGACTGATTTTAAGCCCAAATTGGAGGTGATGAATTAGAGTTGAAAAGCAGGAAGCTGATTGAGTTAAGTTACTGAGTACTACATTTTCCAGTCTCTTTGAATAAGTACTATAAAATTTTGTTGTATAGGTGCCAGTCCCACTTGATAAGGAGTCAGAAGCCAAGGTGCGGGAGCAGGCAATAATTTACAACAAAGAGACTAAGCGTCCATTGTCGGCCTACCAAAAGCAAATAAATGAATTTGCTGGGGATATTGCAGCACGCAATCCTTCCCTCTTGACTAAGAGGGGTGAACTACTGCAAACTGCTCGTGCTGCAGTCTATGACAGTGGGTATGCTTACAAGAAGGGCCACTCCCGGTCAAAGCGTTTGTCTTCAGCAAGTTCATTACCGGAAACCCCAAATCGCCCGAAATTGAATCAGGAGATCCGAGAGCAAAGGATTCACGACCTTACTGAAGAAATCAGTGATCTTGACAAAAGAATTTCTTTCAAAGAAAAGAGAGTAAATGCTGCTGCCAGTGTAAAAAAACTACAATTTAAGGCTTGTGATGAGATCACAGATGAAATAGCAGAATGTAAGGCAAAATGCCGTCAGCTACTTGCAGAGCTGAAGGAATTCAAGAACAAGGACAAACGATCGAAGGCCTACCGGAAGTCTACAGGAAGGAATGTGAGTTCTAACGAGTGCCATCACCCTAAGTCACCACTCTCTTCTGATGATGAACGAGGGAGAAAGAGGAAACTCATGAGGAGTCCCAATCCCACACACTCTGCTTCCGAAAGTGAAATCTCCATAATAGAGAGGTCTTCCACCAGTCCTTATCCGCCCAGTAGTTAAATCTTTTCATTGAATCTCATTAAATATGCACGTGAACTTCGACCTCTACCGACTCGAGGGAAGACACGAAAGCAGGCTATGCAAGCAAGTTTAGAAGTATGCTTAGCTTCTGTCCTACACTGAAAAGGCATCTTACAGATTTTTGGGTGAGTCCAGTTCAGTGAATAATGATGAAAGCGCGCAGCCCGAATTTTACTTCCGTTCCGCGTTCCGCGTTCCGGCTTTCACAGGTACCCTAATTTTCTGTCACACTTCAGCCTGGTACAGTTGAGGATCTGGGGCTTCATCCTGATTCACTGCTCAACATTGAGTCCGACTGTGTGGAGTTTGACCCACTGGTTGTTTTCAAGGAAGCTCTACCAGCACTGGTAGGATGAGTCTCAAACTTATTATAGCCACATGGTCATCATGTGACGTGTGTATAGGGCATGTGTTGAAAGCTATAGCTCCATTATATGTACAAGTAGCTTCGCTCGCTTTGCTTGCTCAACTACTTTCCCCTTGTTCGCCTACCATGAGTAATCCGGCGCTGGACAGCTCTCTGTGCAGAGCTGCTGCTCCCCGATTACGTCCGCTTGCCCCCCGATAGCGTCCACTTCAGCTGCTACTCCCCGTTTGCGTCCGCTTCAACTGCTGCTCGCCCGATTGCGTCCGCTTCGACTGCTGCTCCCGAAAGCCGAAAGCAGACAATATTCTGACTTTGCCACCATTGTGCCCAGTATCTCTTCATTGAGAAGCCCTTCTCAGCAATATCTGATATGGGGAAGGGTATTCCTGTGCAGCATTGTCCCTTTTGGGACGACAAGGGCGTGTTAGGGCTGTACAATGTGTACCTCGCCCTAACCGTCACCCCAGAAAAGGTACTAGAATGCATTGAAGAGCCTGTCATCCTGGATCCTGCTGAGCAGAGAGTATTCAACTACCTTATTCAGTATATCGGCCGTATGAAGGTGGAAGAAGTCCAGCGGTTCTGTACCGGCAGTTGCGTATGCATCAGTACACCATTGAAGGTGGTGTTGAATGGCCTTTCGGGGTTAGAGCGGCGACCAATTGCTCACACATGTGACTGCAAGCTTGAACTACCACGAAGCTACGCTAGTTTCCTGGACTTTGCTACGGAGTTTGCAGCTGTCCTCTCCCAGGAGGATAATGGCTGGAAGATGGATGGTGTCTAGTTATCCAGTACCACCGTACGTAGTAGTCTAAGAGTTATTCTTCAGTAAACCAACTGCACTTGTATCACTTTTTACAGCTACTATATTATGTTGATTCTATTCTCTCCATATCATTGTTGGCTTCTGCATTCCATGCCTGTTTGTGGCAGTATGCTGGATGATGAACATTTGAGGTGTTGTTAATGCCTTCATTTCCAAAATGCACAATCATACAATTAATTACAATGAATCAATAAATTGGATGACTTGTTCATACAAGTCAATTCCATAGTTGTTAGAAGGTGACAAGGGGTCTACAGTAACACAAAGGCGACGGTAGTCGGCAGCATTGAGTTGAAAACTCAACTGTGGTATAACAACAGTTCCTTCCTCCTCATCAAGTGCTTCCAGGACATCCTCATCTGTGCCGTATGAATGGTTAACTTCATCAAAAAAAAGTCAAGGGCAGTTAGCTGGGAGTGCTGTAGAAGCAAAAGTCCAGCAGTGAAAAGTTGGTGAGGAGATTTGTAGTGTAGTGAGATGGACGTTCACGTACAGTACCTACATGTTCAAAGCGCTCTTCCACACTGCCACAGTAACAATTTGGAGAAATCTGTAAACTGCCCACAGAATGAGCACTGAAGCTATTGGAATAAGTGCGATGATCAGTGAGGTTGTAACATCAGATTCTGTCATAGTTGTGCTCAGTAATGTGATTGCATGGAAGCATACAGAAGAGTAGTAGGTAGTCAAATCAGGATACTATTAACATATTAGGCACATTGTACATGCAGGGAAACTCGGTGCAAACTCGTGACACTTACCGGTTAAACTGGAAAGAATGACACCAGAAATAGTGTTTGCCCTTGCGAAATCCTTGGTCTCTGCTTAATTTTAATATAAAGGAGGGTCAGGTAAATAGGCTCGATGGAAGTGTAGCATGTCCCTAGGGTCTTGTTTTTTCGCTTAATATGTAATGGTGAAGCAGTTATGGTCACTCGAGTAGAATTGGAATGCAGTTCTGCTCTGCTTATATGTAATGGAGCCACCTCCCCCCCCCCCCCCCCCTCCCCTTGTTGTTCGTTAGCCTTACATCATCATCAACATATTTCCGTGAGCATGAAGTGATAACATCTCAGCACAATGCTAAAGATTGAGGTACGATGAAGAACGGGGCATCAGTAACTACAGGCTATTTCTTGCTGGGACGATGACGTGGAGGGCTAGGCCACAATGGGAACTTGGTCCAGCGAGAGGCTAGCAATGGGAACTTGGTCTGGGAATGAGGGAACTTGGTCCGGCGCTTTTTGCTCTAGATATAGATCTGGTCGGCCTTGCATTATTGACCAACCTTCTAAACGAGCTAATTAGAGGGTCTGCCCATGATATGAGTGGGTGGGGCTCTTTACCAACATGTACAGCCATAAAATGATAGATAAAGCAATTACAATTAACCAAGATAGTAATGAAACCAAAACGAACTTGACCAGAAATGATCTTTTGTGAGTTTTATGGCGGACAAGTAACATAGCTAATGCTTACCTAGACTCCCACCGAAAAGGGCATAGGATAGCAGTTTAGTCTCAGGTATACGTATTCGCCACTGGCCTCTCTCAGCCCTTTTCTTGTCCTCTTCTATGAGCTGGAATGAGATCTCGTTGATGATGATAAGGTATACGAACATCACCAGAAGAAAGACATGACATAGGTATATCTCAGGCTGATCCATCGCATTAAAGGTAGCACCGATATCATCTTAATGCTGGCCTCTGGGGGCTTTACGAAATGTTGCCACTCTTCGGTGTGTTCATATCCGTGTTTGTATTTAACTATTGTCTCCTTGTGTCCCACTTCCCTGTATCGACCAGTGCCAAGAGATGGCATTGCATCAACATGACTGATACCAGTCAACTCCAAGCCTTCCACTGTATAGCTGCTAAAGTGGAGGTGCAGGTTGTACACATCACTTTTCCACCCCATTAAGAAAAACGCTTGTGGTGTACCGGACTTGAACTAAATATGACAAGTAATCAAAAAGCATTTATATATTGACGCACAGAGAATGCCTCAGCTTATGAAGTACCTCTTTTCATGTCGTTGGAATTCAATACAACGCACTTCTAATTCAGCGATCTTGAGTAATAATTACTTACGTTGCTAAGTGATCGTTTAAGTGCGCATGCGTACAAACGAGAAAATGGCGTGACAAACAAAGCCATAGTTATTTAGTAGGCAGCTGCAGCTACCTGGTGAAGACTCGGAGGTTACGAAAGAGCGATGGGACGTTGCACTGCTCAGTTGAAAATGCTGCTGTTTCGTGCGAAAACCATCGTGAGAGGTTGAAGCGATGTTGAGCTAGCTTGTCTGAAGAAAGAAGAAAGAAGAAAGAAAAACAATTTGCCCGTTTTGCGAGTGCCTGGTTTGGTACTTTCACGATGGTTTTTCGCGACGCTGGGAGTCTTGTTGGCCATGAAAACACTCGAAGATGACTGGTATGTTGTTCTTATAAGTGTACCATTTCTGAGATTTGGAGAGATTTTTTTGTATTGGCATGTATTGCGTGTACGTCGTATCCCTACATACAGAGTCTACCGACTGTGTAATAGCCTCGATCGCTCCCACCTCCATTGCTTGATCGCCTGCAGTATACAAAGATGGAGGGGAGATCTACATGTACATGTAGACGGAGGGGAGATTTGCATGATTCACGAATATTCAAAACCGTACATGGTTGATCCGCTGCTAACGAGAAAACATTAATCACCGAAAGAACAATAATGCACACGGGAACAGTTGTTGTTACTAATGTAGCTTCATCTCCATTCTGGCTGGTTGAACATCAGCGTATTTGATTCCCTACTTGGAGTGTAACAACAGGATTGCTTGGGGTGACCCGGGTCCAGACTGAATCCCATTGCATTGCCTGCTGGCCTTGTTCACTTCCTTCTTTCTTCTCCATGCCATAGTTGACTTGATCGACTCGACCATAGTGACATTTGTATAATGAGCTGCAATACCTAGCTTGCGCGACCAGCGAGTAGCAATCGGGATTGCATCACGGCTATCAGAAGTGTGGTTGCCCCTCATTAATATATCCCTGTAAACAGTGAATTCAGTCTACATAAACTTACTTGATCACCAATGGGGTTTGCATACTCTTTGGTGGTGTCTCGGAATCTTGCCCGAATGACTTCTTTAATTTCTTTTGGGTAAACGTACGTAAGGTGTGCGTGTCCATCTTTCTTGCCCAGTGTCTGTTTGGACCCATACTAAAATGGTCTTTACAGCGTCAAACAGCATGTTGGTGAAAATGTGTTGTGATCGCAGTGATTTTCACACCAGTTGGTGAAATGTCACCTTTGACTCCTGCAGGTGTTTCCGTCTAGTTTTAGATGCACGGAACCTCACTCTATGCCTGCCCCCTTAATAAATAACCGTGCAGGTTCGAGCACGCTTTGGACGGAAGTCTACTGATACTGAGGCCCATCAGTGAATTTTGTTCCAGCTGCTTTCTTTGAATCTATGAATCTGTGAACTTTGCAAAGGTGTGCTCCGACTCCTACTCCTCTCATGGGTGGGAGACGTGGGGTTCAAGTAAACAGCAAACAGCCCAGTACAAACAAGTTTGGGTTGTTTGGTCACGATTCGAGTGTAGGTGAGAGAGTCAGGAGTTCAAGGAGGTGGTCATTATACCTGCGCTAGTTAATGTACAGTATTCATAGTTGCTGTTCCTATTAATGCACACCAGCAGTTTGAACTGAAGAATCTGGAGTTAGTGTTATCATGCAAGAAGAATAAATACAGTTCACAGTACTGTGGAGATCGAGCCACACTGTCGTCGGGCACTGATGCTGATTGTTAAAGTCACCTTATCGGTGGAGGTAGGAGAGCTTTTGCTTCGTATTGGCTACCATTGCTTGCTTCGACTGTCATTGGCTGTGCAGCACCCAGGAAGGACCCACTAAGATTTGGACCGACACTTATGATTGCCGTTGTGCACTGGCGCTTTAGTATCCGAAGCTCGCTTGGTGGAGGAGTGATGAGTGCTTTTGTGTTGTCGTTTTGCCACCATTGCTCGCTTCATCCATTGTTGGCATTATATCACGTCACATAGCGTGTGTGTTAATCAGTAAACTAACTGCCTGCATGTAACCGAGGATGAGACTAGCTGTCACTACGAGCTGGTGGATGCGATCAGAATCCACTCAAGTAGCCGCGAAGCAATTGTAAAACCTAAAGCCATTATTCAGTGCCCTACCAGTTACAGTGGCCACTAAAATGAAATTGTGCGCTTATGTCACTTGAAGTACTCGCGGAAGTATGAATATACACATGTATGTTACCTGTGCGAGAGCTGAGAGTGGGGTCCAATTAGTGTAGTGGCCACCTGAGCCACTTGTTCTGACCGTGAATAACAGTTTCTGGTACGGTAATGGTTGGAAGTAAAAAAAATTCTTACTGGGAGACTTCTTGTAGCTATGTGTGTGTGCGTGCCTCTCGCGTAGTACAAGTAAGTTCAGTATGGAGGCTCATTAAATATGGTCATAGGTGTTGACTATGGACATTGTGGCATGCTCGTTATGTTTATTGTAGCACTGACCACGGATGAATACAAATGATTGTATGAGTACATTGTTGCTGTTTTTTTCCAGAAAATTTAGTGTCTTGTAGCCGTTGGCAGGAATCGTTAGAGTCGTCAAAGACCCGCTAAGACAAGGCTGTGCCGAATCTCATACATGGGAGTATCTGCTACCCTACACAATAATTGATTCGGGATTTGAGATTCGTGCTCGTCTTTAATTGCCTTAGGCGCCTTTGTGTTGCTCTGCTGAGTCATACCGTCACTTTGACATTTATACTCATTAGTGCCAGTTTGGATAGGAATACACTCCTCTTCATATCTAATTAAGATTACTAGTGAGGCCTTTCCAATCTCTCTCCCCCCCAACCCCCCTGTGGCCGTGGGAGGAGGAGGGGAGCCTGTCACACAAGTAATGTTAGTGGTCACTTGTCTCTAACTGAGTGCCTCATAGGACTCCGGATGCCAAAAATGGAGGATGCTGGGTAACTTGGTAACTTCTTTGAAGAGATATCTTTCTTCCTGCTGTTTGGAACTGGTTTGGGGACGAAGCTAGCAATGGGAACTTGGTCCGGGGTGAGGCCAGCACAAGGGGAACTAGGTCTGAGGATGAGGCTAAGAAGGGGAACTTGGAGGCCAAAGGGTAACTAGGGGTACTTGGTCCGGCGAGAGGCCAGCAAGGGGAGCTTGGTTCAGGAATGATTGGTCCAGTGAGAGGCCAGCAATTGATCCGTTGAGTGGCCAGCAAAGGGAACTTGGTCTGGAAATGAGGGAAACTTGGTCCAGCAAGAGGCTAGCAAGGGGAACTCGGTCTGGGAATGAGGGAACTTGGTCCGGCGAGAGGCTAGCAATGGGAACTTGGTCCAGGGATGAAGCCTGCAAAGGGAAATTGGCCTGGAAATGAGGGAACGTGAACCGGCGAGCGGCCAGCAAGGGGAACTTGGTCCAGGAATGAGGCTAACAAGGGGAACTTGCACTGACTACTGCACTTACTGACTCCACCTGTGGCAAGTAAAATGTAGGCCAACAGAAGCATGATCATCGCAGTTGTTCGATGCGCCTGCGGCTTCATGTGCCTACATGAGGCAATTATTTGCCTAGCCTAGTAATCAGACACCACAGATGACACATGTACACACGTATGCAATGTGAAAGTGGAAACTATGCTGCCAACTTGCCCAAGATTAAATGTGTACCGGTACTTACAGCAGTAGCTCTCTCCTCGGACCGGCATGCAATGATGGTGTGGGCCCCCATCAGACTTTGCCGTTTCATACCCTATGCCAGCATTCCCGCCCGTGACGACTGCTACCTTTCCAGAGAGATCCACAGTTGGGTACGAGAGCCTGGAACCCATACTTGAGCTATGGCCACACAATAGAAAATTCATTCTGATTCCGGACTGGAATGGATCCGGATCTGAATTTGTGGGTGGGGCTGGAACACGTATTACGTGTGTATGATCGGACGAACAGTACTCCAGCGACGCCCGGTCCGAGTACGATGGTAAAGAGGAGAAACACAGGGGGTGGGATGGGCTACTCGTACCTTGTCTCAAGTATGAGCCACCTCGTGCTGTCATTAATGCTGGCTTCTGGGGGCTTTACGAAAAGTTGCCACTCTTCAGTGTGTTCATATCCGTGTTTGTATTTAACTATTGTCTCCTTGTGTCCCACTTCCCTGTATCGACCAGTGCCAAGAGATGGCATTGCATCAACATGACTGATACCAGTCAACTCCAAGCCTTCCACTGTATAGCTGCTAAAGTGGAGGTGCAGGTTGTACACTTCACTTTTCCACCCCATTAAGAAAAACGCTTGTGGTGTACCGGACTTGAACTAAATATGATAGCCTCGATCGCTCCCACCTCCATTGCTTGATAGCCTGCAGTATGCAACGATGGAGGGGATTTCTGAAATACGATAACCTCGATCGCTCCCAGGCCGTTCCCACCTCCATTGCTTGATCGCCTGCAGTATACAAAGATGGAGGGGAGATCTACATGTAGACGGAGGGGAGATCTGTTCAGATATCCCCTCAGTCTTTGCATACTGCAGGCGATCAAGCAGTGGAGGTTGGAATGGCCTGGGAGCGATCGAGGCTATCGTATTTCGTTGAATTGATACCAGGTACAGCTAAACAACGTGGGACTGTGTACCTGTGTGTTTAAGGGTGAAGAAGATGTTGCTTTTTCCCATCATCAAACCCTGACACCATACAGACCCTGGCGGCAACCACTGGACCACCCTTGTAATGAGGGAGTTGAAGCTGCCGAGTCTTGTGAGGAGATACTGCCTCATGGGAGGGTAGGAAAGGAAGGAGCATGGCAACAGCCACACAAAAGACAAGGAAGTCCTGTTACTATTTTGAGTAGCTGGGACAAAAGTAGAACATGCACCTAATGCACTTATAAGCAAGCTGCGCCTAATAACGAGCATGTAAGGTAATTCCTTTGGCTAGTGTAGTACGACTTAGTACCCAGCCGGCTCGTGTAGATGGCACGCGGCGGTTATCAAGCGACACGTGGAGCTGACTCAGCAGAAAAAGCAACGATGACTCTCGAACTTTTCGGGTTCGTGAAGCGCCCTGCTTCAGCTTCCTCTGCTGCCGATCCGCTAGCGACCGATGGCGTAGAAGCGTCCAGCAGCGGGATTCCAACTTCTGCGTTGAGGAGCGGGGATCCGCTCGCACCGCCCTCCAAGAGGAGGCGCTTCAACATGGACTGGACTGAAGGACGCGAGTGGCTTACGCACGATACCGATGCTGACGTGATGTTCTGCGAGTGGTGCCGTCGCTTCGTTCCTGTCGATCACAGGAACCAGTTGTCAAAGTCTGTCAGTGTGCATGTCCAAGTTGTTATCGGTTGTGTTTTGCATATATCCTCATATCATTCATTGTAACAAGCGTATTACCAAAAGAATGTTTGGCCACTAAAAATTGCAAGCTGGTAGTTGGTCAACAGGAGGCATGCCCTCAGACCCCACACCAACCCTATACATCGCCCCCCCCCCCCCCCCCCCCCCTCAACGTTAAACTTTTGCCCCCCCCCCCCCCCCCCCCCTTGACAAAATGAAAGCCTGCTATATACTCTAAGCAGGCAACAATATATACTTTAGCTTAGTCTCGGTGCCAGATTATTTGCGCACTACGAATATTCCGCCGTGCGCGATGGTTAGCATGCATGTTTACTGACTGCACACATTCATCTGTGAAGGCATCCGTGATGGAAAGGTTCACAAAACCTTCATCCCTTCACATAGTTATACGTAGCATTTGGCATGGGCATACACTGCCCTGACGTACGTATGCCTGACATTCCACTTGACTGTTTCTGAAGACATTGAAATGTACATTCAACAAATTGGTAGAGTTGGATTACTGTCTTACGCATTGATGGCGTATGGGAGTGGCGACCTATAAAAGAGGCATACCTCTGAGCAAATGATCAAGCATTGTGTGAAGTGTGTGTCGGCGAAGACTTTTGTTTGAAGACTTTGCTGATTATACATGCAAGGGTATTGCATGCGTGGCATGTAAATATTGCGATGTTTGCACAATTGAATGCAAATGTGGAAATTATGACAAAATTAGCTCTGGATTCCATGTAATTGTGCCGCTTTATGTTTACGTACATAACTACATGAAATTATAATGTCATAATCGATCTTGTTGTTGCATAATTTCAGACATTGGATCGCTGAGAATGGGCCCCACTTCCAGCTGGAACATCATGTTCTTTGTCATACATCTGTAGAGTACTTCCAATACTCCTTCATACACAAATTAGACTATGGTATGCATAATGTGCTTTGATCTTTTCAACTTAATGAGGTTTCTAAAATCCATTATGCACCTCATCAAAAATTCGTTTTTCATACAGAAAGATATAACCCATAGTCTTAGCCGGTTATTGCACTTGAGCTGGTCTCTTTGCTGTTTAGAGACCTTCAGGATGCTCCTATAATCACCTCGGGCTTCTCCCACGGTAATTACAGCTAGCATCACTCAGGTCTCTAAATCAGCTAAGAGACCTGCTTGAGTGCAATAACCTATACATACTTATTGCTTTGTGGGATTTGTTCGCTCCTGGACATTCGATTGCTGTCTTGGCCATTCTATTTAATGGTTTAATGTGGTGGTTGCAACTAATATTGCGCCCAGGCAAATCAGGGGCGTTTACAAACCTGGACCACTTCAGTTGTTCAGCAGGATGAGGTGGCAGTACCGTGTGTCATGGTGCAGCTGAGTGCTAGTTAGTCCAATCATGCGTGCTATTACTACCACAATTACACCCCCCCCCCCCCCCCCCCCCCCCCCCCCCCAACAGTCATTGTTAATCATATGCTGGACTATTGAAGCATTGTTAATCATAATTATGCTGGACTATTGAAGCATTGTTAATCATATGCTGGACTATTGAAGCATTGTTAATCATAATTATGCTGGACTATTGAAGCATTGTTAATCATAATTATGCTGGACTATTGAAGCATTGTTAATCATATGCTGGACTATTGGAGCATTGTTAATCATATGCTGGACTATTGGAGCATTGCTAATCATATGCTGGACTATTGAAGCATTGTTAATCATAATTATGCTGGACTATATTGAAGCATTGTAATCACATGCTGGACTATTGAAACATTGTTAATCATATGCTGGACTACTGAAGCATTGTTAAGCATACGTATGCTGGACTATTGAAACATTGTTAATCATATGCTGGACTATTGAAGCATTGTTTATCACATGCTGGACTATTGAAGCATTGTTAATCATATACTGGACTATTGAAACATTGTTAATCATATGCTGGACTATTGAAGCAGTGTTAATCATATGCTGGACCATATGTATGCTGGACTATTGAAACATTGTTAATCATATGCTGTACTATAGAAGTAGTATACAAGATGTTTCCACGTGCCACATAACGCGCTGTTCCATACATACCTTCCTCAACATCCTGCTTCGTGTCAGTGAAAAGTAGGCACGGTCTTTTCATTGCTACAATTAACTTTTAAGCAATTTCCAACGAACAATTCATCCATTCGGCACACTATTACACTATTTGCACACTAAGTCTTATTCAACCAATCAGCTTGCCACTACAGTTTTCCACATTGTTTACAGTGCAAGTACGTAGGTACAAGTACACAACACAATACATGATTAATCACACAATCGAGCTTAAGCTTAGTCACTTAGCTTAAGTACAGGTACTATATCAGTCATATCACATACGTCCAAGAACTTTGAGAAGGAAATACCATTAGCTTTACTACATACAGTAACTGTCATACTCCCACAAACACTGTGTACTACTTCAGCTATTACATCACTTAGCTATTACTGCTGCCTTCCACTGATAGCAATCTTACTTTCAAGTTGTACAAGCAAGAGACAGACAGACAGACAGACACAGGTTACAATGACCCTACGTACACACTACATGCATACTACACATGGTGAGGGTTAATGGCAGAACCATAAACCAGAGAGGAGAATCAGGTGTATCAGACAATCCCATTAGGATACCCCTCATACTAGCTACATACATGTAGGACAGGACATCAAGGGGGGACCCTATGATGTCCCTTGGGGTCCTCCGGATAGCATGGGGGGGGGGGGGGGGGGGGGGGGGGGCTGTGTACATCTGGGAGGGGTCCTTGGGATCCCCTGGACTGTGTGTGTGGGGACATCCAGGAAAGATCCTGGGATGTCCCTGGGATCCCCCAGACAGCATGGGGGGCTGTGTGTCAAGTAGGGCTGAGCGATTGTGAATTTCCAACACCACGATTATCATTCAAAGTGACAAAGTCACAAGGCTATATGCAGGGTACAGACAGAAGCCATGGTCACACAGTGTATTCATAGCCCTGATTATTGTATTCACAGTCCAGCTAAGTTGTTCATGACAAACCCATAAGCACTTTTGCATTAACATGGCTAACAGGATTGCTGCAATCACCATCACAATGCTCAGAGATGCTCAGAGATAATCGCATAATCGAAATAATCGCTCAGCCCTAGTGTCAAGGGTGGGTCCTGGGATGTCCTCCCAAGACTGGGTAAGCTCATACAGGTGGATCCCAGCATGTCTTCAGGCAGTCCAGATCCTCTCAACACCTAGTCTGGTTCCCAGACCTAGCCCGCCAAGATGGGTCTGGGCAAATGACCTACCCTTCCGTGCGGCCAAGGAATTTCATTCAGTGTAAATCATTAGATGCTGTGAGAAGGTGTAGGCATTAGACTCGAGACTGATGAATAATATTATGTACACCTGCATGCATGCATATAGCATTATTCATCAGTCACATGTACTACCGCATACTGGGAAATTTTGGTGGCCATTAAATTTGGCAAAATGGCCTGAAATGGCTCGGTAGAAAATTTGGCGAATTTAAAATTAGGCGATCACGATAGAAAAAGCATGACGTAAACATGAAGAAGCCCTGGCCCCCCCGGACAAAGATGTACAAAATGCGAACCGAGAGTAGTGTTGTGGCCATCACGTTTTCAGCAGCATCTGGAGGCCCACGATTGGCAAATAGCTGTCCGGGAGGTCAGCAATGCCCAAGCAGGATGCGTACACTGTGGCAGTAAAGCATGACACGACCAGGTACACAGTCGGCCATGACGCATGCTCAGAATAATAAATTCAGCAGCCTGTATGCTTTTACTTCGGTTTACTGTCTGTGAAGAAGCAGGCACTTCTCTGCAGACCTTTCTCAGCAGGTAGTACCTTGGGTCTTGCAATTTCAACTGCCTCCCCGTGCATGCCGACAGTCAATCTGGCCAGCCATTTAATATTTGCGACTTTTTAATTTGGCAATTGACTTCAGAATCGCCAAATCGCCAAATTAAAACGGTGCACAAAATTTCCCGGTATACAGTAGTGAACATTTCCCCTAATCAACATTTTGCCGGACTGCAGTGCAGAAGGATAGGTTAATCGCCCAGACCCTTCCTCACGGGTTGGGTCTAGGAACCAGACTGTACCCAAGACCAGAAGGATAAGGTTAGACCATGTGAGGGGTCAAGACAACACTGGACATGACCAGGAGTATAGGTTGTGGTTTAGTGGTAGCACTTGTGTTTGAAGCCATACCACACACCACAGGAAGTGTAGATATTACAGTCCAGTTGTACAAAGAAAGCCAGGGGAAGAGGGCTTCCTGGTAAGATAAGGGCTTCAGAATATATCTTGTAAGATACATGTGTAGATACGTATCACAGTCCAGGGGAAGAGGGCTTCAGAATGTATCTCGTAAGATACATGTCTGAAGATCCTGCAGAACTAACGACAATGTAAAATGATCTTGTGCTACAACTACACTAAGGGTGGTGGGTCAACCTCAGCATAAGAGCTTCAAGACTTCCTCACCCAATATACACACAGTAGGCATTGTTTTGAGACTTCTTTTTGCCTTCAGGAAGCAGCAGTCAATATGACTCCAGAATGACAGCTTACATAAACTCCAAATGTTATGACAAATGAGCAAAATAACTGCTTGTGACACACGTGCACGCTGGGTTCCTGGCTTGCAAGAACTAAACACAGTACTACAGGATAGGGGTTGCTCATACAAGCGGTAAGGCTTTTTATGAGTGTAAGGTTGACCCACCACCTTAATCTGAAGACGCATGCTGTGCAGCAAACTGGCTTCAAAGCTATTATCTAGACACTCACGTAATAGCATCAGGTTCCCTTGTCACGTCTTGATTTGGCAAAAAGGTAGGGTTACTCTTCAGGATGACCCAGTGATTTGATTGTTGACCACACACCTTTTCTCAGATCCATTGCAGATAGAGATGATGGTGGATGAAATTGATTCCAGGACAACTGTATTGGGGGCAAGGGATGAAACCTGTGAGGCAAGGTTTCAGACGGTGGAGTCAAACCAAAACTGTCCTATAGTCAAGATTATTTTGGTGACTCAACAACAATGGAACGTGTACGCACATGGCCAGCAACACCCTTACACCCCCACTGTTTCAACATCCCAACCACCTCCAACATTTTCTGCTCCCTTCAACCCCACCATCCCATCTCCGACGTTCAATGCTCCTGCCCCTACCCCATTTTCTGGGATTCAACACTCCTACTACCCCAACCCTTCCCGCCCTTACTGCTGCCAATAACTTGATGCAACAGGGTGTTCCCAGAAAGTCCTTGCCTTTTAAGGCTGTATCAAATGCACTCCCCTCCACAGAGATTGAAGAAAACAAGTTCATTCCAGCATCGACTGTCCTACTCAAATACCCCAAATACAAAGGGGACTCGAAAGCAGGGACTCTAGAAGTCAAGCTTGCCTGGGAACACTGTTTAGTGATGATGCATCAGCAAAGTGCACCCCTTTTGGTAATCATGAACAGCCAGCTCTACCAACACATGAACTAAACATGCTCATAAAAGAACTATTCAAACTATTTCCACAATATGGGCCAAACCCAGTTGAGTTTGGCACGTATGCACTGAAGCTGTTGGACAAGTTTGTAAGAGACTTAGGGCTCAGAAGCTAGCCTCGTTCCCAGACCTTCCACACCTAACTGGAGGTATGGAAGGCTTGGGGACGAGGCTACTCAGAAGCCACCTCCTATCTTTAGCTTTGCCAAAATGGATTATTACATGTAAACTGGATCATTAAACAGAGATAATTAATCATTGCTAACTCTAACAACCTGTAGCTTCTCAATTGCACTCAATGATTTTTGGTACAACCTTTGGCTGGTGGCAAATGTACCCCCTGCATTTTCGCTACGTCAACTGTTCCCCAAAATTTTGCAATCAGTTCCTGTTTGTTCCTTGGCTTAACTTCTCTGCGATTGAACTCCTTGAGTTTGTGCCATAAGTTTTCAATCGGATTGGCATCAGGTGATTCGGCGGGTGTTGTCCACCAGTTGAGATTGTCGTTGTAATCAGGGGACACATGCTGTACGGCAAACTAGCTTCACAGCTATTATCTAGACACTTACATAATAGCATCAGGTTCCCTTTTACATCTTGAAACGGCAGAAAGGGTAGAGTTACTCTTCAGGATCACCTAGTAGGGTGGAGCCATAAAATAAAAATGCCATCAAGCTAGCAAGAAATAGTTCGCATGACTGCCTAGTCTAGGATAGAGCCCTCACAATATCATGAGAGCTTTAACACAAACCAAGAGCAGTGTTAATTGGTCGAGGGAGCAGCCATTGACCACTTCACACAATCGAAGGCTTCCAAGGGGTGTTTCTATAGTACCATAAAACATTTAAAGCCCCATGGAAACTATGTAGACAACCAGCATACAGGTGTCAAGCATAAAGGTGCCGGCCATGGATACAAAGCAGTAAGGCTTCTTATGAATGTCTTCATAAGGTTGACCCAACCACCTTACTCAGGGGACCCATGCAATATGGCAAACTAGCTTCATAGCTATTACTCTGCAGACACTTACGTAATAAAATCAGGTTCCCTTCAAACAGCAGGAAGGTTCGCAGAGTTGATCAACATTTTCAGGATCATCTAGTAGGGTTGGGTCATGAAACAAAATGTCGTCAAGCAGGAAATATTTGCTTAGTTGAGGATAAGTCCTCACAATAATTATTATACGAGGGCTTTGACCCACATAAACACCCCAGGAATCGAGGGCTTACAATCCCTCACTTGAAAGGGTTTTTTGGTCTTTTCATTGCTACAATTAAATTTCCAACAAACAATCGGCCCACTATTACACTATTTGCACACTTATTCAACCAATCAGCTTGCCACACCAGTTTCCACATTGTTTATGGTGCAAGCACGTAGGTACAAGTACACAACACATAACGTGATTAATCACAATCTTCAATGGAGCTTAAGCTTAAGTACAGGTACCAAATTAGTCATATCAACGGCCATGCCCCAGACCCCTTCCCTCCATGTGGAAGGGGGTCTGGCCATGCGAGACTAGGTTGCTCCAAGAATAGGAAGTTAAGATTGTAGCCATACATGCAGCATCATGTGAGGGTTTGGTAGACAATCACATGCCAGGATGAGGTGTTACAAGTCACATTTACTTTTAGTTACAAGTCTAGCTAGGAAGTGGGAGTCGGTGGAAGTGTACTGGGAGGGTACTCCAATGTGAGCGTTTGCACATGATACATAAGGTACACACGTACATGTAATGCATAAGTATCAGACTAAGATGGACATGTGCGCCGTGTGTGACCAGGCTCGCCGCATTTTACGCAGTGTCGTGGGCGGGACGTCTTCTCGCTTTGCTCCACTTGTGCTTCTATGCAGGTCCTTCGTGTGTGTCCTGAAACGCCGCAGATCCCACACGTTCTTGCACGTTTAGGTGCTGGGGCATGAGTTTCATCATCTTGTTCAACTGTTGGCTCATGTTCCTCATGCTCCTGCTCCTCGTGTGCAGGCACTGTTGGCACTGGGCATACGAGGTCTTGTGTACCTGCACGACAGAATTCCCTGATTTGATTGTACAAGTACCACTGTCTATCGCTTTACAGCCCAGTTGGTGTGATGATCCTTGATGAAGTTGGTCACATTTTGGATCCCAGGTGTCGTCAACTAGGATGTGATAGGCAGTGCTTGGTGAGTCACTGAATTCCTTCATCGTCACAACTCCAGGTTTTGCTGATGAGAAGGTGAAATGATGATAAGATTTCATCCTTGGCACCTTGCGGATGTACTGCTGTAGGAATCCAGCCCAGTCATACATCAGAACCACCACCTCTCCATCCTGCGTGCCAACTAGCTGTGCAGTGTTGACATCGGCAGATGTGTTGACGACGTCAACCAGGTCTTGGAGGCTGCTTACGAATGTACGCCTGTACCGCTGCTTCAGAAGGCCGAAACACCAGTTAGGCGAAAATTTTGTGTGACCGACTAGCATGAATGACATGGTGATTGATTTGTGAAGCCCTACAAGAATTCACCATGCCAAATACTGCAAGGGATAACCAGAATAAGAATAGTTGGGGGGACTATTTAAGCGGGTGGGAATCAATTGATCTGGGGGATGCAATCGTTAGTTAAAAATGTTTATAGTTTGTTGGTTGTACATGCAGAACAATGTTGTTTTTGTTCTGTCCCAAACAATTGTCTGCATGCAGGCCGAGCTCAACCTCACCCAAAGCATGGTGCTCAAGGAAATGGTGCAGCAGACTGACTACGGTATTGGCTCCCTTTCCCGAGTCTGATGCATCAATCAGGTAATTCACCTGCCGAGGAATCCCCTCACAGCACACCCCAAAGATCGCACACCTCCTTGCTGTTTTAAAGTACATTGGCCCCGGCTGCAAGGGATTGTAGGGATAGTGAACCTGTTGCGCAAAGTCGAACAAGTAGTGGACACGAACAGGGCCACTCCCAGACGGTACTGCGGTACAAGCTGGAGGGGGGGGGGGGGGGGGGGGAGAAAACTTCCTTGGTAGTGAAGGAAGCATGTACTCCACCTTTGCACTCTTTGACTGCTGTGCGGTAATATGATCTCTCGCACATTGCCCGTAGCAGGTGAGCCTCTGCTGCTTTCAGTGTCTGGGGAACAAGTGGTATTGCTGTGTAGGAGGTGTGCACAAACAAACTTTAATTACAATGACGTCGTGAGAGTTTCAGCTTCATATTGTCACTTGTGGCATTGTCCTTTGCTTAGGATTGCTGAAATTAGTCTCGTGCCAGACCACACACCCTCGCGGAATTTCTTGGGCTTGAAGCATACTACAGAAGGTGTAATCATTGTATAATCCCATGGTGTTAAGTGCCTGCGAAACCGTCCGCTGAAGGCTCCCGTGTCGTTCCTTGATGATTACCTCAGACTTCTCTCCCTCACTCAGGTTGGCACTGCGGATGATTGCAGTGCTGTTCTGTTAGCATTTCCAGCACAGATCTGTCATAGGCGGTGCCACAATCACATGCCGAAGAATTGTTTCCAGACACTTCAGAATGTGGAATAGGCCACCGCCCTTCCAGACAGTGTGGAAGTGGTTTCAACGTGGAGCATCCAGACGGCTCGCTTTGTGGTGCTGGAGGAGAGGATCTGAATGTCGTCCCTCTTGTACCCGGGTACACGACCAGGTAAGGGAATGGCATTTGCTTCTGCATATTGCATGACGAATTTAATGACATTTTGCATGTCTTCAAGGATGATGGCATTCAGGGCAATACGGCCAGTGTGCTTGTGTACTCGAGCTGCCAGTCCCTGTGATAAGTAACTGGCCTTGACTGCCCCTTGACTGCCTTCAGGCGGAACTTGCCAATGCCATGGAGGAACAGGAAGGTCTTCCTGCAGATGCGAATACGTACCCTGGTGGTGAAAAAGAATGGTCCTAGCGTCAACACGAAGTTATAAATAATATTACGTTTCATTTGCTGGGATAACAATAACAACACAATTACTGACCGTCTTCATCTCCTTCAGGACAGTCCTCCTCGAGATCCTGAGTAACCTCCACTTCAACAATGGGAGGAGGGCACTGTTGAGCAGCTGCTATAAACCCAGGAAGCTGTCACATATACTCGAGCACTTCACAGCTGGCAGGTAGGTCCAGGAGCGGTCTCTGTCCCTGTTGTTGCCACCGAGGATGACTTCCTCATTCTCTGCTGATGCCAGCATACTATGATGCCAAGATCTGTGTCATGCCTGGTCACAGTGAGTTTAGTATTTCCGTGTGCAGGGCAGTCAACTTCCCATCCTCTGGCGATAGCTGAAGCAGTCTAACAGGCACATCACACCGTGATGGTTTATGCTGCACACCATGATGATGTGCTCTGCAGGCAGGACATGCGATGGCTTGAAGCGCTCTCCCCATTTTCAGGAAATGCTTTAGCGACTCACCGCCCCGGCCTGCTATATTCTCCATCCTTGCAAGGCCTTGTTGAGGTAGACTGTGCGTCTCAGTTCCGCATCATGATAACATCAACGCACGAGCAGGAAGTGAACTCAGTGTCTTACACAGACAGTCTCCGGCTCCAAGTCGCTGTGGCCTTGTTGAGGTAGACTGTTCATAGTTCGTGTCTCAGTCAGATAAGTCTCCGCAATGCTCGTTTGTGGTTTGAATTAACACATGACGCAAGAACACGCAAAATACGGGCAGGAAGTGATTTACGGCATGACGTAAGATAGAAAATGCACAGCAAACTCCTCTTTGTTGGGCTCGCTCAGGCTCGCCCCAATTATTCAACCAAGAACTTTGAGAAGGAAATACCATTAGCTTTACTACATACAGTAACTGTCATACTCCCAACAAACACTATGTGTGTTATTACATCACTTAGCTATTACTGCTGCCTTCCACCTTCAGTATAATCTTACTTTCAAGTTGTACAAGCAACAGACAGACAGACAGACACAGGTTGGACGTACACAACACATACATACTACACATGTATTGATAGAACCATACGTATATATACCAGTGGGGAGAATCCAGCGTATCAGACAACCCCATTAGAGGATACCCTCGTACAAGCTACATACATGTAGAATATCAAGGGGGGATCCTATGATGTCCCTTGGGGTCCTCCGGACAGCATGGGGGGTGGCTGTGTACATCAGGGAGGGGTCCTTAGGATCCCCTGGACTGTGTGTGTGGGGACATCCAGGAAAGATCCTCCTGGAATCCTCCAGACAGCATAGAGGGCTGTGCGTCAAGTAGGGCTGAGCGATTGTGGATTATCCAACATCACGATTATCGATTATATCATGATTTATGCCAAAAATTCCTGTTTGAAGGAGACCTAGCTACACCATTCGAAGTCACAAGGCTACAGGGCCACAGAATAGCCTCGTTCCCAGACCTTCCGCACCTCCAGTTTTTGATCGCTTGCAGTATGCAAAAACGGAGGGGGAAGGCCTGGGGAATCTTCTCACATGATACGCGGCACAGCTGACGTCACAGATTCTAGACGCAATGGCTTATTTACATTCCCATCCACAGCTACAGAGAAGCTAGAAAACTGAAACAAGTTTCAGAGAAGAGGTAGGTCCTACCTGTAAAACATATCCAGGTTCGAAACAAAACCGCTGAGGGATAGCTGTGATACAAGGGGTGAAACTCCAAATAGTGCCGTCTATTCGCTCCACGAGAAGATTGCGTCATAGCTGGGCATTTTCACGTTTGTCACTCGGCAGCGCTTTGGAGTCATGGCTTGTAGCCTGGGTACGCTTCATACGCTCGGTGTAGCTCTCAGTTGGTGCTTGTCCCATCTTCGTAGCTAGCGCAGAATGCAAGATCGGTCTCGTACGACTCTGACCGTTGATCTGAGGCGTGACGACATATGACGGTCGTGCCGCGTATCACGGGAGAAGATTCCCCAGGCCTTCCCCCTCCATTTTTGCATACTGTAAGTGATCAAAACTGGAGGTGTGGAAGGCCTGGGAACGAGGCTAGCCACAGAAGCCATGGCCACATGTATTGTAGCACTGATTAGTGTATTCACAGTCCTGCTAAGTATATACATGTCTGACCAACATTGTGGTCAGGATCACCATCACGATGCATCGCATAATCACTCAGCCCTAGTGTCAAGGGTGGGTCCTGGGATGTCCCCCCCCCCCCCCCCCCCCCCCCCCTCACAGGGGAGGGGGGGGGGGGGGGGGGGGGGGGGGGGATCCCAGCTCACAGGTGGATCCCAGCATGTCTTCAGGTAGTCAAGATCCTCCCAACACCAAGTCTGGTTCCCACACCCAGCCCGCCAAGATGGGTCTGCGCAAATGACCTACCCTTCTGCGCGGCCAAGGACTTGTGTAAATTATTAGATGCTGTGAGTAGGTGAGAGGCCGCAGGCATTAGACTCGAGACTGATGAATAATATTATGTACACGTGCACGCATGCGTATAACATTATTCATTAGTCACATGTACTACCACATACCGGGAAATTTTGGTGGCCATTAAATTTGGTGAAATGGCCTGAAGTGGCTCAGCATAAAGTTTGGCGAATTTTAAGCCGGGTCTTCTTGATCTAGTGAAGTCATGGGCAAAATGCTAACTGAGTCGTGGGCAAAAGCTAACTAAGTCGTGGGCAAAATGCTAACCGAGTCGTGGGCAAAATGTTAATGGAGAGCAGTGTTGTGGTCATCACGTTTTCAGCAGCATCTAGAGGCCCACGATCGGCAAACAGCTGTCCGGGGGTTAGCAATGCCCATGCAGGATGCGTACACTGCGGCAGTAATGCATGACCCGGCCAGGTGCATAGTCAGCCATGACCGCATGTTCTGGATAGCAATTTCAGCAGCCTGTAATTTGGTGCACCGTCTGTGAAGTAGTAGGCGCTTCTCCACAGACCTTTCTCAGCAGGTAGTACCTTGGGTCTTGCAATTTCAAGGTGATCTCGCCTCCCCATGCGTGCCGACAATCTGGCCAGCCATTTAATATTTGCGATCTTTTAATTGGTGATTGACTTCCAAACCGCCAAATCGTCAAATTAAAACGGTTGCAAAAATTTCCCGGTATATGGTAGTGAACGTTTCCCTTAATCAACATTTTGCTGGACTGCTGAGTGCAGAAGGGTAGGTAACCTGGTTATATTCACACAGATCCTTCCGCACGGATTTGGGTCTAGGAACCAGAATATACCCAACACTGGAAGGATAAGATCATGGACACGAAGGGGAGTATAGGATGTGGTTATTTGTGTTCGATGCCATACCACACACCACAGGAAGTGTTACATAGAAACCACAGTCCAGTTCAGTGTACAAAGACAGCCAGGGGAAGAGGGCTTCAGAATGTATCTCGTAAGATACATGTCTGAAGATCCTGCAGAACTAACAACGTAAAATGATCTTGTGCTGCAACTACACTAAGGGTGGTGGGTCAACCTCAGCATAAGAGCTTCACGACTTTCTCACCCAATACACACACAGAAGGCATTGTTTTGAGACTTCTTTTTGCCTTCAGGAAGCAGCAGTCAATATGACTCCAGAATGACGGCTTGAGCAAAACTAGAGGTGTACATAGAACACATACCCCGCGTGGAACGTCTACAGGATACAGTGCAGCTACAATCGACAGCACCGACGTGACATCTCTGAATCGACGTGACATCTCTGCCTATGCAGGTGCTATCGCGTAATATACTGTGTTCGTGTATGGCCATATCCAAGGTGTGAGAGTCACCGCTTACCGTATATAATATTGTGAACTGAAGAGGTGGGGCCAAATGTTACGAATAATAGGAAATAGCTGGAAAAAACAACCGAAACAATAGCCACAATGTCTGTGAAGTACATAGATTGTGAGAAAACACTGTCTCCTAGCGGTCATCTCCTGTTCTTGATGGGACTCTGAGGTCACGAAGAGGTAGAGCCAATGTTATGAATAGTTATGAAAAGTAGGAAATAGCCGAAATACAGCAAAACGGAGCGCCTTGACTTCAGTCAGGTACACATAGAGCAGTTTTTTTTTTGCTATTTGCTATTGTTTGACTCCATTTGGATGGTTTTTGAGGGTCTATGTGGCGAGATTTCAATTTTTCCGCCTGACAGACGACTGACAGACAGACGGACAAAACCAATTGCTTAACCCCGCTTCACGCATGCGCGCGCGAGGTAATAACTGCTTGTGACACACGCTGGGTTCCTGGCTTGCAAGAACTAAACACACTACTACAGGATAGGGGTTGCTCATACAAGCGGTAAGGCTTTTCATGGATCTCATTGTAAGGTTGACCCACCACCTTAATCTGAAGACCCATGCTCTACGGCAAACTAGCTTCACAGCCATTACACTATTATACTAGCTATTATACTCACGTAATAGCATCAGGTTCCCTTGTTATGTCTTGATTTGGCAGAAAGGTAGGGTTACTCTTCAGGATGACCTAGTAGGGTGAAGCAATGAATTCAATTGTCGTCGAGCAAAAATAAAATTTGTGGGTTAACGAAAGGTCTCATGAAATTGAGAGGGCTCTATCCTAGACTAAGCATTCAGGCAAAATAACATACAATTGAGAGCAGTGTTAATGTAGCCTCGGTCCCAGGCTCTCTCCTCTAAAAACGGGCGGTGGAGAGAGCCTGGTAACATTCGCGTGAAAAGCTGTCGACTTCCGGCGCCTGGATCTGGCGGACCCAATCAGATTGCAGAACAAAACCATGTGAACACGTGAACATTTTGTAGGCGTTTACCTTCACTGCCGTGCTAATGCACGAATTGTCGACTCAGAATTGAACGCTCCGGGACAGAGTACCTCTCAATGGTTGGCGAAAGGCAGTTGACAGGGTGTGCGAGAGGGCCACTGGTCTGATCTCGCTGTTCACTGCGGGTTGTTTGCCAGACCTTCACAAGGTGAGCTCTCCTGGTTAGCTGTAGAATTGTCTCGGACTTCTGTGAAGCTGGGGATGCCTTGAAAACGAAGAGCGATATTTTCAATAGCGCGTGACTGATTTGTAACTCACGCGACATTTACCACAAAAGTAGGAGTGTCCTTCATTTATCACATGGCTGATGACGCGCCGGAAGTCGACAGCTTTTCTAGCGAATGTTACCAGGCTCTCTCCTCCGCCCGTTTCTAGAGGAGAGAGCCTGGGACCGAGGCTAGTGTTAATGCTCCCTGGCTAGCAGTATGGACGATGGCAGAGTTTGCCGCAGGAGGAGGAGGAGCAGCAGCAGCCTGTCTGATTCTGGTTAGGCACCTTGTCTAAAGATTACTCTGTCAGTTGTAATCTCATTATTTCATGCTTGGGAACCTGTGATTTGATTATTGACTTCACACACCTTTTCTCACAACACCCTTACACCCCAATTGTTTCAACATCTCAACCACCTCCACAATTTCTGCTCCTTCCATCCCATCTCCGACATTCAATGCTCCTGCCCCTACCCTATTTTCTGGGATTCAACACTCCTACTACCCCAACCCTTCCCGCCCTTACTGCTGCCAATAACTTGATGCAACAGGGTGTTCCCAGAAAGTCCTTGCCTTTTAAGGCTGTATCAAATGCACTCCCCTCCACAGAGATTGAAGAAAACAAGTTCATTCCAGCATCGACTGTTCTACTCAAATACCCCAAATAGAAAGGGGACTTGAAAGCAGGGACTCTAGAAGTCAAGCTTGCCTGGGAACACTGTTTAGTGATGATGCATCAGCAAAGTGCACCCCTTTTGGTAATCGTGAACAGCCAGCTCTACCAACACATGAGCTAAACAGGCTCAACTAAGAACTATTCAAACTATTTCCACAATATGGCCAAACCCAGTTGAGTTTGGCACGTATGCACTGAAGCTGTTGGACAAGTTTGTAAGAGACTTAGGGCTCAGAAGCTAGCCTCGTTCCCAGGCCTAACTGGAGGTATGGAAGGCTTGGGAACGAGGCTACTCAGAAGCCACCTCCTATCGTTAGCTTTGCCAAAATGAATCATTACATACCGTAGTCGCGCGTTATTAGGCGCATGCGCCTCTAACTCCACAGGAAGGAAATATGCGCATCTATAAGCGAGATGTGCCTTATAACGAATATAATAATAATGACATTCCTCTAATAGGAAGTGCGCTTCAATTCGAATTATAGCTGTTTTCCACTCCGTAGGATCGAAAATGGAGGAGTTTCTGGAAGAAGACCGCAGCGTTTAACAGCGAGTACCTGGGACGAGAGTTGAACATGCGCCAACACCAAATATGCACCTATAAGTGAGCTGCGCCTAATAATGAGTGACTATGGTATCTCATGTAAACCGATCATTGCTACATCAACTAAATTAATCATTACTACCTAAACATTGATAACAAATGTTACTCTAACAACCTGTAGCTTCTCAATTGCACTCAATGATTTTTGGTACAACCTTTGGCTGGTGGCAAACGTATGGGGGGCCAAATGAGTCAAAATTCCATTGTCATTACTGCAGCTTTTCAGTGTATATATAGAACATCATACTTATAAATAGCACATTCTATATAGTAAATGGGAGGTCCTATATCATATTGGAGGTCTCCTGTATCATATAGGAGGTCTGATACGTATCATATCAGACACCTCCTATATCATATAGAACATCATACTTATAAATAGCACATTCTATATAGTAAATGGGAGGTCCTATATCATATTGGAGGTCTCCTACATCATATAGGAGGTCTGATATCATATCAGACACCTCCTATATCATATCGGAGGTCCTATATCATATTGGACCCCTCCTATATCATATCGGAGGTCCTATATAGTAAATAGGAGCTCCTATATCATATCGGACCCCTCCTATATCATATAGGAGTTCCGATATAGTAAATAGGAGCTCCTATATCATATCGGAGGTCCCATATCATATCGGACCCCTCCTATATCATATAGGAGGTCCTATATAGTAAATAGGAGCTCCTATATCATATCGGACCCCTCCTATATCATATAGGAGGTCCTATATAGTAAATAGGAGCTCCTATATCATATCGGACCCCTCCTATATCATATAGGAGGTCCTATATAGTAAATAGGAGCTCCTATATCATATCAGACCCCTCCTATATCATATAGGAGGTCCGATATAGTAAATAGAAGCTCCTATATCATATCGGACCCCTCCTATAACATATAGGAGGTCCGATATAGTAAATAGAAGCTCCTATATCATATCGGACCCCTCCTATATCATATAGGAGGTCCGGTAGAGTAAATAGAAGCTCCTATATCATATCGGACCCCTCCTATATCATATAGGAGGTCCGATATAGTAAATAGGAGCTCCTATATCATATCGGAGTTCCGAAACGAAAACGGAAACGGAAACGGAAAATTGGTAATGAATTGAAATGGAAGTGCTTGCACGTGGTCTCGTGTATAATAACGTAACGCGCATGCGAGCTATAGCGCTAGGCTTTATAGCGCAAGCAAGTAGTGTCTATTCACTGGACAGGACTACTAGACAGGACTCACTCAAACTTCAGCCCTTTTCCGTGTAGGACAAGCTAAACATGCTCATTCAAGTTGCTCACCGTTGCAGTTGACTGTTGAGCTGTCTCCCAGTGTTCTTGCAAATTTCAAGTCCTGAAGATGTTGCTGTCCTGTCAAGTGTCAACAGCCTATTGTATCTACAACCAGTTTGGACTGATATAGGAGGGGTCCGATATGATATAGGAGCTTCTATTTACTATATCGGACCTCCTATATGATATAGGAGGGGTCCGATATGATATAGGAGCTTCTATTTACTATATCGGACCTCCTATATGATATAGGAGGGGTCCGATATGATATAGGAGCTCCTATTTACTATATTGGACCTCCTATATGATATAGGAGGGGTCCGATATGATATAGGAGCTCCTATTTACTATATAGGACCTCCTATATGATATAGGAGGGGTCCGATATGATATAGGAGCTCCTATTTACTATATAGGACCTCCTATATGATATAGGAGGGGTCCGATATGATATAGGAGCTCCTATTTACTATATAGGACCTCCTATATGATATAGGAGGGGTCCGATATGATATAGGAGCTCCTATTTACTATATAGTACCTCCTATATGATATAGGAGGGGTCCGATATGATATAGGAGCTCCTATTTACTATATAGGACCTCCTATATGATATAGGAGGGGTCCGATATAATATAGGAGCTCCTATTTACTATATCGGACCTCCTATATGATATAGGAGGGGTCCGATATGATATAGGAACTCCTATATGATATAGGAGGGGTCCGATATGATATAGGAACTCCTATATGATATAGGAGACCTCCGATATGATATAGGAACTCCTATATGATATAGGAGACCTCCGATATGATATAGGAACTCCTATATGATATAGGAGACCTCCGATATAATATAGGAACTCCTATATGATATAGGAGGGGTCCGATATGATATAGGAACTCCTATATGATATAGGAGGGGTCCGATATGATATTGGACCTCCTATATGATATAGGAGGTGTCTGATATGATATTGGACCTCCTATATGATATAGGAGACCTCCAATATGATATAGGACCTCCCATTTACTATATACATGTAGAATGTGCTATTTATAAGTATGATGTTCTATATGTACACTGAAAAGCTGCAGTAATGACAATGGAATTTTGACTCATTTGGCCCCCATACTAACGTACCTCCTGCATTTCGCTACATCAACTGTTTCCCAAAATTTTGCTATGCCTGCAATCAGTTCCTGTTTGTTTCTTGGCTTATAACTTCTCTGCGATTGAACTCCTTGAGTTCGTGCCATAAGTTCTCAATCGGATTGGCATCAGGTGATTCGGCGGGTGTTGTCCACCAGTTGAGATTGTCATTGTAATCACGGGACCCATGCCGTACGGCAAACTAGCTTCACTGCTATTATCTAGACACTTACATAATAGCATCAGGTTCCTTTTTGCGTCTTGAAACGGCAGAAAGGGTTCAGGATCACCTAGTAGGGTGGAGCCATAAAATAAAAATGTCATCAAGCTGGCACGAAATAGTTCGCATGACTGCCTAGTCTAGGATAGAGCCCTCACAATATCTAGTCTCGCGCCCAGACCACCCCCCCCCCCCCCCCCCCGAGGGGAGAGATGGTCTGGTGAACGAAGTCGAATTTCTTGGCCCTATTACCAGACTGTGGTAAGGACGAATGAGATCGCGGGATTTTTAATAATTGCGTGGCACTCACTTTACTTGAGTACTCACAAGCCGCGAAGGTGCTAGTTTTTTTTCCAGCTTCAGGATGCAGACTGTTTCGATTCCTCGATTGAAGTGCAGTGTTCCAAGCGAAGCTGTTGACAGTGCCATCATGTATGCAGTCCAGGAACTGGGATACGATCACGCAACTCCTGAACAAGGCGAATCAATCCGTGAATTCCTACTCGGGGTGTTCGTGTCCCTATACCCACTGGAGAAGGCAAGAGCTATTGCTATGCCTGTTCGCCCTTAGCATTCGACTAGTTGAGGGAACGCTACGTTGTGGCGAAAAGTTCTGAAGATGTCCTGTGCTCAATTGTGCTAGTTGTGAGCCCTCTGACATCGCTGATGAAGGATCAAGTGGAGAGCTTTCGAAGCGAGGTGAGTAAATAGTGGATCATGTACAAAGAACAATCCCTTCAGTCAAACCTAATGCTGGGGCTAGCCGTACCCCTACACCAAGGGGCCGTTCTTCGCCCAGTAAAGTGGATGAGTTATTAAAGCCACAGTCATGTATTACTCATTATGTTGTTCATAGGTTTGAGATGACTGTGCATTTGTTGGAGTGGAACAGCATGATGAGGCTGTGAAACAAGGTGTCGTGTCTGGGGAATACCAGCTTGTACATGTATATGAGCCATGAGTCGCTTCTTGGAGTGCTGCAGTGGTGCGAGATGTTTCGTTCTCCAGTCTACCAGGAATGTTTAGTGGCCATTGCCGTCGACGAAGCATACCTTGTTGAAAAATGGTAAGTATATTTACAGTGACAGCAATGGAGCTAGCTTGATATCAATACATTAAGATTTTAATGTGTGTCTATGTGTGTGTGTGTCTGTCTGTGCATGACGGAAGTGGGATGTTCGTGGGGCGGGACTAGACTATAGTGACCCGCAACCTTCGTACTTCATTATCCTTGCTTCAATTTATTTACTGAACCTCGAACTCTGCGTAGAATGTTCGAGAATAGTGGACAAGGCTGGAATCTTCCAGAACAGCTGGCGGGGAGCAGCAGCCGAAGCTGACGCAATCGGGAAGCAGTTGAAACGGACGCAACTGAGAGCAGCAGCTGAACGCAGACGCAAGCGGCGAGCAGCAGCTGAAGCGGATGCAAACGGGGAGCATGCAGCAGTTGAAGCGGATCGAGCGGCAATCTCGTCGGGAGCGCTCGAACAGCAGCTGTTCAAAGCGGACGCAATCGGGGAGCAGCAGCTCTGCACAGAGAGCTGTCCGGCGCCGGATTACTAACGTAGGTGAACGAGGGGGAAGTAGCTGAGCGAGCGAAGCAAGCGAAGCTACTTGTATAAATTATAGCTATACTTCATCTATTCTAATTAATGTACACTAGTCTGTGCCAGGCTAGTCGCGTGCCCTGGCTGGAGGCACACACGGTCTGGGGGATAGAACACGGCATACGTCTATAGGGTTGCTGAGCAGGGCCAAGCCTATGTGTAGGTCTGGGGGATAGAACATGGCATATGTCTATAGGGTTGGCTGAGCAGGGCCAAGCCTATGTGTAGGTCTGGGGCGCATTGGAAACCAGAGCATAGATACATACACATGTGCCTGATATACTGGCCACCTCATCCGCATGTAACCAGTTTCTACTCTCTGTTTATAGGGGAGCCAGTTTCCGTGAAGAATTTGCCCATCTCTCAGAGGCGAGGTTGATTGTCTCAAAGGACGTGAATTGTATCGCATTGACAGCAACAGCATCCCTTGGCACCCGGAAAGTTATATTGCGAAGCCTGTGAAGGATTTCCGACAACCATTCATCCTCGCTGGTCTGGGCACGAGACTACACAATATCATGAGAGCTTTAACACAAACCAAGAGAAGTGTTAATTGGTCGAGGGAGCAGCCATTGACCACTTCACACAATCGAAGGCTTCCAAGGGGTGTTTCTATAGTACCATAAAACATTTAAAGCCCCATGGAAACTATGTAAACAACCAGCATACAGGTGTCAAGCATAAAGGTGTCCTCCATGGATACAAAGCAGTAAGGCTTCTAATGAATAAGGTTGACCCATCCACCTTAATCAGGGGACCCATGCTATATGGCAAACTAGCTTCATAGCTATTACTCCGCAGACACTTACGTAATAGCATCAGGTTCCCTTCAAACAGCAGGAAGGTTTGTAGAGTTTTTCAGGATCATCTAGTAGGGTGGAGTCATAAACAAAAATGTTGTCAAGCAGGAAATATTTTGTATGAATGCTTAGTTTAGGATAAAGCCCTCTGAAGTACTCACGAGGCTTTGACCCACATAAACACCCCAGGAATCGAGGGTTTACAATCTGATGATTGGTCACTTGAAGGGTTAAATTGCTTATTACGCCACGTTACCTTGTGATAACACTTATTACCTACCTGGTCTCGCATAGCCAGACTCTCACAAAAAGGAGTCAACATCTTGTGCATTGGAGTCAATCACGTAGTCATCTACCTGCAAAGTTTCCACGGCCGAAATCGATGGAAGCCAGCCCTGCAGAGCAACAAGGGACAGCTGCTTAGTGCTAGCTCAGTTTCCAGGCTCCTCCTCAACTCGGGAGGAGCCTGTCTATTGCAAACCATGTAGGAACACTTCCTGTACATCTTCAACACTACAATCAATCGAAAAAAGGCGACAGTAAAGGCTTACTTACCACTGTATTCGAATTTCTCCTGCGCGCAGTTGCGCTCCCAGGCGGTATACATGTGGAACCGGGATTGGGAATGGAAACCTATCGACTCCGGCTGTCATATTGATCAAAGTTAGTCTCGTTCCCAGGGGTCTGGGAACGAGGTATGCAGAAACAATTTAAGAAATGTACGGGTGCAGAAAGTATGGTACATCATATAAACAACCTCCAGTCTTCAATGTGCATAATGAAACAGCCTTATAAGACCACACCCACCACAGCCCTGCCCCCATGCACCCACCCTCCAGCCCCACCCCCATGCTCCCACCCTCCAGCCCCACCCCCCATGCTCCCACCCTCCAGCCCCGCCCCCAAGCTCCCACCCTCCAGCCCCTCCCCCCTCCAGCCCCGCCCCCCCAAGCTCCCACCCTCCAGTCCCACCCCCCCAAGCTCCCACCCTCCCAAGCTCCCACCCTCCAGCCCCGCCCCCCCAAGCTCCCACCCTCCAGCCCCGCCCCGCCCCCCCAAGCTCCCACCCTCCAGCCCCGCCCCCCAAGCTCCCACCCCACCCAACTTACCCTGGCGGTGAAAGGTATTGAGCAAGAGTAAGGTTATGGTGAGGGCTCACCTCAACTTAACCTCACCCGAGCTAAACCTAACCCGAATGACTTGGACACGACTGGACTCGCTTTATATACCCGCAGCTGACTGCCAAGACTGGTAACGCTATGATCTGATTGGTTGACGCGTGGACTGCAATCTGATTGGTTGGCATTTGCAGCTGTTCACATTTTGGCGGGAATCGCCCTGTGCACGCGTAATCTGTGGACAGGGATGAGCGTGCTTGTGTCTCTGTCGTTTTTCATTCGGCTACCGATGCCGTTGGCCTCCTCCGATAGGCCGTCTGCCAATGGCGCTCCCTCTGTTGCCGCCCTTGTAGTTGACTCCGAATCATAGACATAGCGTAGGATGGTGTCCAGACTCCGTGTAGTCTGGTTCCCAGACCCTGGCAACCAGACTAGACTCCATGCCGCTTGGGAATAAGGTTCAGCGTCTGGGAACGAGGCCGAGTTGTTGCTTGACTAGTCGACTGGCAGCTGGTTTCGAAGGAAGAGAAATGATGGGAGAAGAGAGGGAGGGAAAGGTACAAGCGATGTGTGTTTCTGTACCTTTGGCTACAATAAATTTTGTCTACATTTAGTGTTGCTCCACCACCTTCTCATTACTCTTTTTTAATGGAAGGAAGGGTGGAGGTGGCCTCCTTGGATAAAGAAGGGAGTGGTGGAGAGGAGGGAAATAGGCTGGTGTTGGTAGTGAGGAGTGCATGGATGAGGCTCCTATTTATGGCATGCCGTTTATGTCAAAACTTGGATTTTAAGGCATCTTTATGGAACTGTGTGATGGGAGCACGGTGGGAGCATGTTTGCTAAACATCGATTGAATTTGCTATTAAAACATCAATCGATCTTTACCAGACAATGGTCGATCTTTACCTTACATTGGTCAATGTTCTGTAAAGATCAATTGTTGTTTAACCGATCGATGCTTAGCAAATACCTACCGATGTTTAGCAAATATTGATCAATGTTTAGTAAAGATCGATTGGTGTTAATGTCGATCGATGTTTAGCAAATGTCAGTCAATGTTTGCTAATGTCGAGTGATGTGTAGCAAATGTCGATTGATGTTTAGCACAGACCAATGTTTACAAATGTAGTAAAGATTGATCGGTGTTTAGCAGATGTTCAATAAATGTCAATCGATGTTTGGTAAATTATGTCGATTGATGTGTAGTAAATGTCGATCGATGTTTAGCACAAACCAATGTTTACAAATGTAGTAAAGATCGATCGGTGTTTATAGCATAATTATGTCGATCGATGTTTAGTTGATGTCAATCCATGTTTAACAAACTTCATTCTATATTAGTGAAGATCACGTGATTTCATAAGCAGTCCGAGTTTTGACACGAACGGCACACCCTCAATACATAGCTCATAATAAATCCTTTTGGGGTCCATGCATAGGGCGTGCAAGTGTCATGAGACTAATTCAGCTTTGTGATGTAACTTCCGGCGATGTCCCTGGGTGTGTAGTAGCTGTTCATGTCACAGTATATAGCATTTAATTTTGCCACGACAGGACTATTTCAAACACAACTCCATTTAAGGCACACTATAATATGCATTGTCTACACTTTCAAATAGGGTAAGTCAGTTACTTTGTAAAAGTTTTTGTGCAATACGGGGCTAATCTCTCAGGGAATGTAGTGACAGTCTCGGGCGGATAATGCCCTTGGGTCATGCATTATCCCGCCCTCAACCATATAACTACATTGCCCTCAGTGCTCTAAGCCCAGTAAGGCCAAACAAGCCTAATTACCCCTGCCTGCACCCTCTGAATTCTGGCAGCATAACTGCTTTAAATTGGGCATGTGCCCTATGCACATGCACCCACTGAAAACTGAATATTTTGTTGTAGCATATTACACGGTGTCAAGGTTCTTCGAGAGTGGTGTATCATCACGGCATATGAATGGCACCGGCTCTGCGATGGCAGGAAGTTGTACTCCTATCCCAGTCTCGGCCCTAGACCCAAACCAACCCCAGTGTGGATCGCTTCCAGTATCCCCACGTGTGATACTGGAAGCGATCCATGCTGGGGTTGGTTGGGTCTGGGGCAGAGAGTACTCCTTGAGATTTTGTCCAGGTGAAGTTTCACTTTTGGGAGCTGGGGGAAACCAGTAATTAAGTTTGTACAGCTTAATAGTACTTTTTGCTGTTAGAGGCAACCTCAAGCCATACCCATATGGTGTTATGATTGTACTAATTAGTCTGGACACTTGAAGAGTGGTGCTACCCTCCCAATGTTGCTTAGCAACTAGTTTAATCACACAAAAAATGCTGCCAGGTGTACACATATTAATACATGGAATTGTTCCTGTAGTGTGGGAATATACCTGGGGTGTACTGGGGACAAGTCCCCAGTGTGGACAAGATGGAATTCTGAGCATTGTGGGGCAAGCGTGAGTGAAATCTTTGTCTAGTCATAGGATGTGCTTGTGTCTCTCTGAACACAGGCTGTTTGCTAGACGATGTAATATAGGGCAAATCAATTCTTTGTCAGTGTTGCACTTGGTGACTCACGTGATGCAATCATATATCCAACACTCCACCGGTTGACCATGCAGTAAGCTGGTCAACAGTAGTCACACGAATCAAGGCTACAATACATATGTTCAGTTCTCACTGTTCAATCCAGCCATGCAGGCTGCCATTCAATCTCTTTCTCTCCTTGCTGCAGCTCTTGAAGATTGTCTGAGCGGTACCTCCTCTGGTAGCCTTTGTGGCCCTGGCTCCACTTGATGATCTGCAATTGAACTTGCGCTGGCTCCGCAGACTTCCTCCAGGGGATACGAACACGAACTTTGAGCAGGATGGACCGTGTACCTCTGAAGTGTACTCTGACCACTACACCCCTAACATGGCCACCGGCTCCTCTTAGCAGGTCCTCTACTTTTACCAGTCGCCACACCCCACCTCCTTGGACGGTCATCACTGTGCGCCAACACGATATCGCCAACCAGTACTGTGGTCTTCTCAGTGCTTCCTGTTCCTTGTCCGTACCTGTGGCAGTCTCAACTACAGCAAATATTCCAGTCTCCACCTCCTCCAAAAGCGGTCCAGTGTTTTGTTGACCTGTTTGTCAGGTGAGTAGGAGAGATGTCAAGATCATCAAGATCTGTCTTTAGACGTACGTAGTGCACAATCTGGTATATAGGCTGAGCAACCTCCTTCCAGTGAGCAGATGTGAGGGCATGAGTGTCTCCTCAAGGTCTTCACTGGACATGGCAAGAGTGATCTGGAGTTTAGGATCATCTCCACCGTGCTTCATCGTAAGAGAGCACTGCTCTGCCAGTTGTCGTCTTGTGTCATCGCTTGGTAAATTGAACCATTCTTTCAAATATTTCCCCCCCCCCCCCCCACACACACACACACACACACACACACACACACCAAGGTGCCTTTGCTACATTGAACGACCATTCCATCCTAATTCCAGCAAAGTATCGTTGAACATCACAAGGTGTTGAACAATCAATGTTAAATGTCTTGGCTGCAGATTTGAAGGTTTTCCCATTATCTGAGGCCATTTTTTGTGGGAATCCTCTTCTTGCTGTGAAAACACTTGAAACTCCAAATGAATGCTTCAGCAGTCATATCTGGTGCAATTAACATCCAAGTGCACTGCTCTTACTGCAAAGGATGCCCCAAGCAGGAATTGGTGGCTAAGTGCCAAACTCGAATTATGCTAATTACAAGACCACATCCTGCTGCATCCTGCTGGGCACCCTTGACCATTAATGCATCAATTTGCCTGGCCATCCTAGGGTTATATGTATTGATAGCATAGATATACCTACCACTAGAATATACCAAGCATCACACTGTCTGAGTATACTGACTCTTATACTCATGCACAGAGTGTGGGCACACCAGTATCCACTACGATGATCGGGCGATGAAGGCTCTACTAGACCAGAGTCAGGAGGTCGAGGAGGACGGAAGGGGGAGCTGAGAGATGAACATGCAAATGACTGCCTGAGTTTGTTCAGGTGAGAGTGTGAAAGGAGTATGTGCTGCTGAAGGCTATCTGAGGACATGTGCTGGAATAGCCTCAATCCAAGGCCGCATGGGAGGAGAGAAAGTACTGTCCCGGCTTCCTCCCACACGGCCTGAGTTCTCTAATTTCTATCTCTGAATATCGTGCATCGATCATAGTACTGAGTACGTACGTATAACCAGATGATGTTTGAATTTATGGTGTCAGGACTGTATCAATTTGCCTGGCCGTCCTGGGGTTATATGTATTGACAGCATAGATGTACATACCACTAGAATATACCAAGCATCACACTGACTGAGTGCCATGCAGTGAGTGCTTTAGCTGTCGTCAGACGAGCAGCTCCCAGGAGAGCCCCATGATAATTCTGACCACACCGTTGTGACTGCCTTCGTGTGTTGTGAGCACTGTAATAGTTTATGTCTTCCCTTTGGCATTCTTCGACAGGTTGTGGAGGTCATAGGTGTCCCGTGCCTCCTGGGCTTCTACTACCACTGGGATCGCAAGGAATCTGTACAGGTATAACACTTCACATGCCTCTAATATTAATGAAATCTCTATTTATTCATACCCAGCCCACTTCTTGAAATAGTTGGCGTAATTTGTGCAGCTAACGATGAAATTGTGTACGAATTAAACAGTACTATTTAACACTGATCCCTTGCATCCACACCAAGAGTTCATAGCAATAAGAGTGTGCAACTGCCATATGGGTTCCACTACCACCATCTCAGCAGTATGACGTAGGCAATCAGTGTGGTCTACATGTACATGTACATAAGGCTAGCCTCGTTCCCAGTCCCATGCCCAGCTTTTCGTCGCTTGCTGTAACGGTAAAGTGGGGAGGGCCTGGTACATTTCCTCACGTGAGTGACGTCAAGGGTAGAAAGGGGTAGAAAGACCGGAAGTTTAACGTGGGCGTTGTGTGTCTCAGAACAGCAAGAAGAATGAAGGTACCAGGTAACACACCACATGTATCTAGCTAGCAGGGGGCGACTGTTGTACTCATCGAGCGTTGAAAGTGTAGGTAGTTGAATAACACGCAAAACGTAGCGTCCTCGTTCTGAAAATTTTGCCATTTGTCGATTACGTCACGTCATGCTCACGTGAGGAAATGTACCAGGCCCTCCCCGCTTTACCGTACTGCAAGCGATGAATAGCTGGGTGTGGGACTGGGAACGAGGCTACGTAAGGCTGTGTAAACTCTGTAGTTTCACATAGGAGCATGCAGCTGCTACTACTTCACCACTGTCAGTGGTGAAGTAGTGGCATAGCCTCGTTCCCAGGCCCGCGCGCCGCTTTCAGTTGCACGAAAGAATGCGGAGGGCCTGGTATGTTTCCTCACGTGCGTAATGTCAAGGGTAGAAAGGTGGTAGAAAGGACTTAATTGAACGTGGGCGAACTGGGGCTCAGAACAGCAAGAAGAGCAATGGTACGAGGTAACTTACCACACGTATTTTGCTAGCGGGGGGCGACTGTTTTACACACCAAGCGTTGAACGTGTAGTCGGTTGAACAATACGCAAAACTTCGCTTTTTCGTTCTGAAAATTTTGGCCGTTTATCGATTATGTAATGTTCACGTGAGACCAGGCTCTCCCCGCTTTTCCGTACTGCAAGCGACAAAAAGCAGGGAACGAGGCTAGTAGTGGCAGCTGCATGCTCCTATGTGTGAAACTATGAATACTACAGCGTTTACACAGCCTTATGTACATGTACATGTAGACCACGCCTACATCATACTGCCAAGATGTCAGCAGTGGAACCAGTCACCAGTGGAACCGTATGGCAGTTGCACACTCTTTATTGTTATCAACTCTTGATCCAGTGATATCCACAGTCATGTTAAACTACCCCCCCCCCCCCCCCCCCCCCCCCCCCCCCAACGCACACACATATACACACCACAGTGCGTAATGTTTATTGACAACTGTATCCAGTGTAGTGAGCCGAAGGAGAATGCATCGTGACAGGGCATCGTGAGGCCTGCCAGGAACAAGGTGAGGAATGGATGGCTGGGGGGGAGGTTGGAAGAAAAAGGGGTGAGGGGAGGGACAGACAGAAGGGAGAGAGAGATGAAAGGGGAGGAAGTGGGAAGTTAGAGGAATGCTCATGAGGGAGCTATTTAGCTGATACCATATGTGATACAGTATAGCCTCGTTCCCAGCTTTTTGTCACATACTGTACAAAAAAACAGGGTGAGAGCCTGGAAGATTTCATCACATGCACGATGACGTACTATGCGTGGGTTTATGCATGGTTTTGGTAATTGCCCATGCATTCGTTAGCCGTTGTGAGTTCAGTCGTGCTGGAGACTTGTTGACGGTCTCAGCACAGTATGCCGCTCAGCGTGACAGCGACAAGTCCTTGAGAAAGGCCACAACAAACAACTGTGAGTCCTGACAGCCACTTTTTGAGTATGAACACGGCCTAAAACTGACCAGCTAGCAAGCTTGCTGGGCTGGCTATGTGCCTGGCGTGGCCCGGCGTCTGCTCCCGGTATTTCGCCCGGACGCCGAGGTATGCTAGGCACATGGCCTCCCGGCGTGTGTCCGCTTGATAGCACACGACCTGTGTACTACGTACAACAAAAGAGCGTGACTAGCCTGAGCGTTCGCTTGTGATTTGTCACTTGAATCCACCATGTACCTCTCTAACTAACTACGTACCGTGTTCATATATTATAAAACTAGTTTTCACGACTCACAGTTGTTCGTTGTGGTCTTCCAAGGACTCCTCACTGTCATACTGAGCAGGGCATCCAGCAAGTCAAAAACAACGTGTGGGCAATAATTTGATTACCAAAACCATGCATAAAACCACACATACGTAGTATGTCATCTTGCACATGTAGTCTCCTGCCCAGCCCCATCTACGCGCGCCGGCTCTGGTCTTTTGAGTGCGATTTCTTGTCACTAACACCTTTCCCATCTGGAATTTGAGATGGCCAATGAAATCGAAGAGCGCGCGTGCAATTTGCTACTAATTATTGTGGATTACGTCACCGATCGATCGAAGAGTCAAAAACAGCTCAGTTTAAGCAGCTCGTAATGAGGACTTCTTCGTTGTTGGTTGATGACACCCCTTCATAGCTTCTAAGAACCTTTCAGCCATCTCCAACTTCGATAAACAACGGTTTACGGCAATACCGGAATGACAAAGAAGTCCACTGCCCTTCTGCTAGTCAGCGGATGTTTCAGGGGTTAGGGGATGTCGCTGACTGCTTGGTTAGGGGATGTCGCTGACTGCTTGAAGGTAGGGTTGCACGACAAATAGTACAGAAAGGAGCGTTTATCTTCAAATTTCTCTGATAAATTGCATTCTTAGTGCAATAAGCGCTTCAATTACACCTACGCTGGCCACGCCTCTGTGACAAGAAGTGTAGCTCAAACGACCAGACATTCTCTGCCGGTGGGCGTGATATCTCTATTTATTTATACCCAGCCCACTTCTTGAAATAGTTGGCGTAATTTGTGCAGCTAACGATGAAATTGTGTACGAATTAAACAGTACTATTTAACACTGATCCCTTGCATCCACACCAAGAGTTCATAGCAATAAGAGTGTGCAACTGCCATATGGGTTCCACTACCACCATCTCAGCAGTATGACGTAGGCAATCAGTGTGGTCTACATGTACATGTACATAAGGCTAGCCTCGTTCCCAGTCCCATGCCCAGCTTTTCGTCGCTTGCTGTAACGGTAAAGTGGGGAGGGCCTGGTACATTTCCTCACGTGAGTGACGTCAAGGGTAAAAAGGGGTAGAAAGACCGGAAGTTTAACGTGGGCGTTGTGTGTCTCAGAACAGCAAGAAGACGAAGGTACCAGGTAACACACCACACGTATCTAGCTAGCAAGGGGCGACTGTCGTACTCACCGAGCATTGAAAGTGTAGGTAGTTGAATAACACGCAAAACGTAGCGTCCTCATTCTGAAAATTTTGCCATTTGTCGATTACGTCATGCTCACGTGAGGAAATGTACCAGGCCCTACCCGCTTTACCATACAGCAAGCGACGAAAAGCTGGGTGTGGTCTGTAGTTTCACATAGGAGCATGCAGCTGCTACTACTTCACCACTGTCAGTGGTGAAGTAGTATATAGCAGCTGCATGCTCCTATGTGTGAAACTATGAATACTACAGGGTTTACACAGCCTTATGTTCATGTACATGTAGCTAGACCACACTGATTGCCTACATAGTACTGGCAAGATGGTGGCAGTGGAGCCATGTGGCAGTTGCACACTCTTATTGTTATGAACTCTTGATCCACACCCAGTGATATCCACAGTCACGTTAAACTACCCCCCCCCCCCCCCCCCCCCCCCCCCCCCCCCCCCAACCAACACACACACACATACACACCACAGTGCATATGTGGACGGAGCCTGACAATTGTATCCAGTGTAGTGAGCCGAAGGAGAATGCATCATGACAGGGCATCGTGAGGCCTGCCAGGAACAAGGTGAGGAATGGATGGCGGGGTAGGGGGGGGGGGGGTGGGAGGTTGGAAGGAAACGGGGTGCGGGTACAGAAGGGAGAGAGAGATGAAGAGGAGGAAGTGGGAAATTAGAGGAATACTCATGAGGGAGCTATTTAGCTGAAACCATATGTGATACAGTATAGCCTCGTTCCCAGACTCATCCCCAGCTATTTGTCACGTACTGTACAAAAAAAAACAAGGAGAGAGCCTGAAAGATTTCATCACATGCACGAAGACGTACTATGCATGGGTTTTATGCGTGGTTTTGGTAATTGCCCACGCACTCGTTAGCCGTTGTGAACTGGAGACTTGTTGACGGTCTCAGCACTGTATGCCGCTCAGCGTGACAGCGACGAGTCCTTGAGAAAGGCCACAACAAACAACTGTGAGTCCGGACAGCAACTTTTGAGTATGAACATGTCCTAAAACTGACCAGCTAGCAAACTTGCTGGCTGGCTGTATGCCTGGCATGGCCCGGCGTCTGCTCCCGGTATTTCACACGGACGCCGAGGTACGCTAGGCACATGGCCTCCCGGCGTGTGTCCGCTTGATAGCACACGACCTGTGTACTATGTACATGTACAACAAAAGAGCGTGACTAGCCTGAGCGTTCGCTTGTGATTTGTCACTTGAATCCACCATGTTCCTCTCTAACTAACTATGTACCGTGTTCATACTATAAAACTTGTTTTGCGTGTTCATACTATAAAACTTGTTTTCAAGACTCGCGGTTGTTCGTTGTGGTTTTCCAAGGACTCCTCACTGTCGTACTGAGTGGCATCCAGCAAAATTAATCAAAAACAACATGTGTGGGCAATAATTTGATTACCAAAACCGTGCATAAAGCCACACATAGTATGTCATCTTGCACATGATGAAATCTTATCCTGCAACAAAGTGATGGGGAGGAGCCTGGGAAATTGGGAATGAGGCTAATACAGTAGGTACTTATAACTACAACAGTCATATACTGCACACGCCCGCAGCCCCAATCCTTGGAAACTTCCATGCAGTTCATGGAATTTTCTCAAATTGTATTGCCCACCTGTGATGTGAAAGATTTCATGATATTCGTACACGATGTTTGCCAGTATCCATTCCGTACGCACAAGAATGGAATGAGATATTCATGTACAATGTCTATTGGACAAGAGGTGGCCAGCAGAGCACTTGCCCTGCACACACGTTGTTTTGCTGAATGCTGGATGTGGATTGTGCTTTATTTAGGTATATGACATCATTTGTAATGGTTTACAATGAAATGCTAAGCTATGTACTGGGAGCTATTTTCCGTCTGTAGTAAAGTGCACGAAATGCTGTATGTTCATTACTTTGAGTGGAAAGCTCCCAGGACGGTTTGATTCTCTGTAACTAACCAAAACGTCAATGTCACGCAGAAACACACAGACAAACAGATAGTTTAGGTACTGTGCTAAATCTATTTCTTGAAGTACGTAGAGCTGTCTTTTGATTGCCCAGACTTTCAGTAGTCACACTGTCCTTCCGCGAGGAGACGTTCACAAGTTCTCAATAAAAATAATTTTAATGCACGACCGGCCAGTTCAGCCTTTCGGGCCTCATCAGGTACATGCAGAGCTCATACACACAGTGCTACGTATATATACTGGTACGATAGTGTATGACGTCATAAATGGTGTCCTATGTAACAGACATGCATGCAGGCAGTATGGCAAACAGCTATCTTGATCTTGATGGTGGGGCTCCAAGTCGCATCCACTAGTCTCAACTCGTGAAACGGCCATTGCTGCCTTTCATACATGAGCAGATCGATGAGCGATCGTTTGCGAGAGCTAGATGGGTGTGGCTTCCGGGTTCAGTCGGGGAGCGATGTTGTTGGCTGGGCTGCTGCTGATCTTCAGATGGTGATTGAGGTTGGTGAAGCTTTCTCCTGTTGGTTGTTGAGTGTGACAGTTGGAGAGGGGTTGGATCTCTATTCGGAGATGCATAGGAGACATAATTATTAGGAGTCCAGTGCAGAGGGCATCAGTGGTTTCTATTAGTCTAGATACTGAACAACCAATCTCTTCATCCAAAGACTGTTTGGGTCTGTTACTTACGTAGCCACACTTGCGCATGAGCACAACGGGGTGAAATAATGAAACCACACCCATCAGCACAGATAATGAACAAGTATCGTTAGGCATATGAAGATGGCTGAGGTCTGCAGCTCACCTTGTCCGCGATTTCAACTCCATTTTTTCAGCTCAGAAGTTGTGGGTTCAAATGACACAGAATAACCAGTGATTCTCGAGCAGCCCAGCCCTGACTTTGACCATGATGGTATCATAAATACCAAATACCCCCCCCCCCCCCCCCCCCCCCCCCCCCCAAAAAAATAAAAATAAATAAATAAATAAATAAAATTACATGAATGTCACAATTTGCTGCAACAGGCTGCAACAAATGTCTGGGTTATAGTGGCGAATTGAAGTCTTGAACGTTCAAACACTAGGTTGACATCTAAGGCGGAGTGAGCCAAGCCAAAATGTGTTTAACATGTTACAGGGAGAGACTGAAGGGATGACAAACTGCAAAACTAGTTTAGAGTAAAATCTTGGAAAACTGCTTTCTACCACAACTGTGTAACTGTTTCAGGATTTATATTCAAGCGAGAAAAAAAGTGACTTCCTGATCATCATTTCGGAAACGTTTTGCCCCAGCTGCAGACTCTGGATCACAGAGAAGCCGTAGTCCTATAACTTTCTATTTACTACTTAAAGTATACATCTTCAGAGAGCAGACCACAAAAACCATTACCCACCATGCACCAGTGTTGTTGCTGCACATGCGCATGTAACGCCGCTGTGGGCTAGCACGTCCTGAGTCTATAACTTAGTAGTGAAGACTGATTATTATCACCACCAGATGATGATCTCATGCAATCGTAAGAGTGACATCATCACAATGACATAATGAAGTAATACAGGAAACGTCGGTTACTACACAGTTCTACTTCCAAATGGGAACTCTATAAAGGAGGTATGCCATGTCATTAACTTCCTTGAGTCCACCTCTGTGTACTTGTTTTACCCATTGGGCACTGTACATTGAAATATCGGTGCAATCAATCTCCTCATCACAAAACTCGGTTAAATAAATGATGAAGTCCTTGAGAGGATGTTGTGACCTCTGAGGACAGCGGCCTCTTATTCCAGTTTGATCACCCGTTGCTCAGCCTCGTCTGCTCTCTGCTGGACCTCGGTCTGGGCCTCATCATCAAGCCGTTCCTTTGCCTCCCTTTTCCATGGCACCAGAGTAGAATTTCCGGTTTACCGCTATATTCATGATACTGTTACATGTCCTTGACATCATCATCAGCAAAAAGCCATCTTTTCTTCTGACTTCCAGGAGACATATACCCAAGTTGTTCCATATCCTGTATCTCATGCGGGGTAGGAGGGTCTATGCACAATCATGGGACTGTCGCTTTATGTGATGATTGAAATTGGGTGCATAAATACGCCACTTCCATTCTGCGGAAGTACTTATGTACGTACTAGCAAGGGTTAGTACGTGGTTGTGTTGGTATTGTGGAGGTTAATACGTACATGGTTGTGTTGGTATTGTGGAGGTCAATACAGGGTTGTGTTGGTATTGTGGAGGTTGGTACGTGGTTGTGTTGGTATTGTGGAGGTTGGTACGTGGTTGTGTTGGTATTGTGGAGGTTGGTACGTGGTTGTGTTGGTATTGCGGAGGTTAACTCTTTACCGACCGTTATTCAATTATTGCGCGTCATCGCGTGACCGTAGCTTTTTCCTTGGAGCACGTGTTTATGGCCCTTGCGGTTAAACTAGAGCATTTCTCGGAATCTGTTGACCTTTTGTATGGGAACCTTTGCATTTATTCGGAGCTTTATGGCAGGACTTTACGATGGCGGTGGTGACTTTGAAAGAAAAGAAACACAGGGCGCAACGACGCGACAAAGAACGGTCAACAGGATGCAAGAACAAAAATGTAAGTTTGAGTACACAGTAAATACAAACTAGGCAGTTTTGCAAAGATAGGTATAGCTATCAAGAAGTACAAAGTATGTGGGATAGGTTCATGAAATGTGCTAGCAAGTGTATTTGCAGGGGGTGTGAGAAAGCATTCCGTGAGATCTCACACAATCCACCAGGAATCTAGACTAAAGCTAGATACACTCGACGTGATAACGTTCAAAACAGGAATGCCCATTTCCTGGTGGATCATGTGAGACCACACAGAAGGCTTTCCCGCATCCCCTGCAGTGAATAGACGATTCATGGTGCCGGTGGTCTTTATAGTTCCAGCAATAAGCGCACCTGCTGTGCCCACCCTTGATTGGGAAGTGTGCCTCTACAGTGCTGTCCTGACGGTGATGTTTTGTAGCTATAGGTGGTGGTGTACTCTTGTTGATGGACACCTCATGGATTGCTGGTGGTAGAGTGTACCGCTGACGTGAGTTGTACCCACCAATCAGTCGATCTGCCAACCGCATACGAAATGCCTTCAATCCATCATTGGGAGTGTTGTCAGAAGCTAGTCGGAAGTTCTTCATGAGCACAAAGGTATTGACGACGCAACAATCGAACAAAAACCAAAATATATACTTGTAATACTTTCTTGATTTGGATCGTACTTTATAATAGCCCCTCATCTGGTCCGCCTTGTCTACGCCAGCCATGTACTTGTTGTAGGCAATAATGCTTGGGGGACATGGGATGTGATTGATGCTGCCATCCTTCTCTTTCCTCCGAACCCGTGTGTCCCCAGTTGGCGAACAGTTGGATGACATGATGTATACCCCCTTTTTGTCCTTCCAGACAGCCGCGACAACATTGCCCTTCTGCCTGAAGACATGGTCCCCTCTCTGAAGGTTGCCTACATTCAGAAAGATGTCTCAGTAAGTCAGAAATAGAATTTTTTGTGTATGTGATTAGTATGTTTGTGTGTACATGGGTGATGTGTGTGTATGTGTGTGCGTGTGTGTGTGTGTGCATGCATGTGTGCGTGTACGATGTGTGTGGGTGTGTTCATGTGTGCGTGTGTGTGTGTGCATGCGTTCGTGCGTGTGTGTGTGCTTGTGTTCGTGCGTGCATGCGTGTGCGTGCGCGTGCATGCGTGTGTGTGAGATGACCCTCTTTACACCTGCTCTGGTAGAGAAGATCGTTGAAGAGACCAACAGGTATGCCTCCTTGTGCCTCCGCTCCACACATGTTGGTGACGGCCCCCAAACCAACTTGGGAAACCAACAGAGCTGAGATCTTGGCAAAAATGGGGTTCTGCCTTCTGATGGGGATGAACAAGTTGCCGGACTTGTATGATTACTGGTCCTTGAATCCTGTGTTCCACTACTTTCCCGTTGCCTCCAGAATTCCCAGGAAAAGATTCCTTGAGATCCATAAATACCAGGATCTGTGGTCTTTATCACTTCTGGGATCCCTTTGCGGTCCCTTCGAAATGTGCAGCATGAATACAAGCCGTCCTCCATCTTCGAGATTATGAATAATTTATGATGCAATGCAAATTTAATTTTTTTTCACAAATTGAACATCAATAATTGCATACCTGTACTAGGACCAGCTTCGTTGAAGCCTAGGGCCCGGGGGAGCCCAGTGTAGGAATGAGGGTGGGTTCGATGATGTCTAGTGGCTGAAGGCTTGCACTAGTGCAGGGCTCCTCCACCTCCATTGCAATCTGCTCTTCATGCTCTTCCTGCAGGTCACAAAAATCGTCACACTCTTCCTCCAGACCTAAATCATCGTCACTCCCTTCACAGATGTATTCGAAGTCCCCATTGTCATCAGTTACCATTTCGCAGACTTCACCAGCAGTAAAGGAGGGCCTCCCAGATGAAGCCAAGGCTGTCTATACCTCCTTGATCACTTGCTCGGGTGCCCACACACACGCACGCACACCACACACATGCACGCACACCACACACATGCACACTGCACGCACATACAACAACACAAGCACGCACATACAACAACACAAGCACTCATATATACACACCTTGCGGGCCAGCCCAATTCCGCACAGGGTATGGACTGGTGAATGCATTTGCTGATGTATGTATCCATGCTCTGCTGGTAGAGTACCAATCAGGTTGCAGATCCATGCCACATGCCGTAATAATTGTTGTGAGTACTGGCAAAGGACCTGCTACTGTATGTATGTATGTATAGACACTGCATTACCAAGTTGTTACTGAGCATTCACTGGACTCGTCCTTCTTCTACGGAAGTGGGCTGGCCCACGAGACTGCACAATGTACACCACATACATAACCCACTAAAAATAATAATTATGTAGACAACCTATATGACATGCTCAATGGCATGGGCATTGTCCATGCATCTGTAGTAAGAGTTATAGTAATCTAATTTCCCCTAACTTTCATACCTGCATATATAGCCTCCAGTTGTATGTGTACCCTGTAACACTGTCGGCTAACACAAATGCTTTCATCCCCCACTTGGTCGGTTTTTTAGGCATATATTGGATAAACCAAAGTCGACCTTTGAAACCTATCATAGACTCGTCCACTGAGATCTCGCGGCCAAGGGTGAAGGCTTTCTGGAAGTTGGAGATGAGGGGCTCTGCGAATGGTCGTAGCTTGAACAATGCATCATATCCAGGTTGGCCCTTCGGAATGTACTTGGTGCTGTCATTCAGATGCAGAAATCGCATGATGAGGGAGAATCTGTCCCGTGTCATGATGGGGCTGAACGTGCTGGTCGCAAAAGGCCACGATGTAACCCAGGAATCCTCAATGGTTGGATAGCTCACGAGCCCCATGATGATGGTCAAAGCCAAGAAGCTTCTCAACTCTTCCACATCATGCGGTGACCGTCCCCACTGCCGGACTCGTGACCGACGAGGCAGTTCATAACTGTCAATAAACTGCTCGGCAAACAAATTTGTTTGCTCCACAATGCCCTTCAAGATCTCATCTGTAATGAACAAACTGAGGAATTCCAGTGGAGTCTTGTTGGACATGTCCTGTGTGCATTCTGACTGACCCACAAACTCCGGAATCTCATAGAAACTGCCATCACTCCCACCATCACTCCCACCATCACCCCCACCATCACTCCCACCATTGCCCCCCACCATTGCCCCCACCGTCACTCCCACCATTGCCACCACCGTCACTCCAACCATTGCCCCCACCGTCACTCCCACCATAGCCCCCACCATCACTGCCATCATAACTTCCATCTCCTCCATCATCATTCCCACCGTTGTCACCATCATTCCCACCGTGTTATTACATTAGAAGGCTTCTGGCCAGCCGTCATCATGCGGCTGGCTGCGTTGGGCGTAAAATTACGCCGCTCACGCTGCGCGGAAGTTATTGCAGGCGTAAAATTACGCCGCTCGCGCTCAAAGAGTTAATACAGGGTTGTGTTTGTGTTGTGGAGATTAGTACATGGTTGTGTTGATATTGTGGAGGGTTGTGTTGGTATTGTGGAGATTAGCACGTGGTTGTGTTGGTATTGCGGAGGTTAATACAGGGTTGTGTTGGTATTGTGGAGATTAGTACGTGGTTGTGTTGGTATTGTGGAGGTCAATACAGGGTTGTGTTGGTATTGTGGAGGTTAATACAGGGTTGTGTTGGTATTGTGGAGGTTGCGTAGTACGTGGTTGTGATATTTTCCAGCTCAGTACACAAGTCGGCCAGGAACAGTGCAAGTAACCCCCACCTGGCATTTGCAGCTGAACATCTGCAAGTGCCCACGTTATCTCAAAACAGTCCATGACATCCTCAACCTCATCTGGTACCAACTCACAGACCTGAATACAAGGATAAAGTAGGTACCCATAAATAAATAAAAAGATTTATGCTCCAAGCATGCATCCTTCATTGTTGTGATCCCTAAATCAAGCATTCTGCTCACACTGGCCAGTTCAGCAACACAATGCATAACACTTCTGAACCCGATAGTGGACATTGGGTAAGTAATCGCAGACGTATCGAAGGATGTCACCACTGATGTGCTGCTGCATGTCCTCAGACACCCAGATGTTCATCGATGATGGATTGGTTATTCTGCTGAAATTGGGCTCGTATGACATCAATCGTACACTGTCGATTTTGCCAAAAGAAGAGCTGTATACAGCTGCCTGGCTTTCAAACGTTGCACAAGCATGAACAATCTGCTGTGTGACTTGTTCTAGCAAACGCACTTCAAACGCAGTTTGTCCAGTGCTTTGAAAGTATGGCGAATGTGAGGGATTGACCATGGTGCATGCAGCTCACATCCTCATCTCGTTGTCCAATTGCGAGGCAGGTGATGATTGTCATTGAGTAGGATAGAAGGAGATGTGTATAATCCGCTGAGTGTTTCTGCAGATGATATGGCAGTACGTTTATCCGGTTGTTTAGCAACACTATTGCAATTTTCTTTGGACATAATTATGTACCTCTGATTATCCGAGAAAGGTTGGTTTGAAGTAACCACAATAGTGGTCTGTGGCTTTGGCTACCTCTTGCGCAGGTACGTATATACTGTGCGAGAAGCACTGGATCCAAGAGCTAACTTAGTTATCAATGTGAGCATGCAGGATGCAAGAGTGCACTGCAAATCAGTTCATATAGCAAGCAACTTCATGTTTTCACCGGTCCATTCAAAGAACGTAATGTCACACTGATTATCGGCAACAACACTTTAGTGAAAACATAGTATACCTGTACGTATTCTTTAAAAGAATTAATTAAAACAGGGTATACTTCCGAGGTTTCTATGTGTTTTGGAGAATATGACACGCACACAGTAAGCCAGCAAAAATTGCATGAGGAGCAACAGCTCATATATGTGCATATAATGCGATTCCCAACTGATCAGGATGGGTATCACTTGTGAGTTCAAGTGCTCCAGCAAAATCCTTCACTGCTACTTGACATGCTAGTAGTAAGCCTCCAGGCTGTCAGGGAGATCAAATGTGAAAGCCAGCACACGTCTGGAGGGTGTAGCAGGCCAGAGACGTAATATTTGCATTGCATGCAGCTCACTTTTACACTGGCAAAACTCAAACACAACATTCAATTTGGTTTGAGTTCCTGTATAGCGGGCATAAACTATTGGTTAAACACTGCATCATTAATTATGTCAATACCTACCGTTCCTGCCAGCACAAGTTGCACATTCATCGGTTTTGATACAGGAACAGAATGTCGACTGTATTCGTCGTGGTGGTACTTCAAACATAGTGTACATGCCATCCTATTAAAACAAAGGCACATTGTAGCTGCTGTCTGCATGTGGACTACCTGCATCTCTTTGGAACATGCGTCACATTCATTCCACTGGAGTGCAAACTCATAGTACAGCTTTTGCACAGATTAGCCTGAGAACCACACTCAATACAAAGAACTGTCGCTTCACATAATTTTAAGTGCATTCTCATAATTATTGTTAACATCTACATGTAGATAGACAAAGTGCAAGAAGATCCTGAAATGGTCGGTGTGCACCATAGAAACTCTCCCCCAATCGATCAACTGTAACAGCCTTTGTCATTTCACTTCTCAGCTTTTTGTCCTTGTATGAACGTGGCAGATCTTTGTGGGACATGGAGAGTTTGTGATAAAACTCATCACTCACAGCAAACTTGTTGAGAAGATAAAAGAGTTTCCCTAGTGACTTCAGTGTCATCAACGCTGCCTAGCTGGTCTTTGTGAGGCTGGGATGGCTCTGTGCACAGTGGCAACTTCATTACAGGAGACTCAATTTCTAAACTTTGCTGCTTGAAGCCAAAACTTTCAGCAAGCCAAAGAGCCTTCTTTGCTGCATCACTGAAATCATTTAACTCTCCTAACGTTCTCTAAAATTTGAAGGGTTGGTACCTTCTGGGCCCAAGCCACAGTTCCCTGTGAGCTATATAATTGACTAATGTATCCACAGACCTTCAGTTGCTTACTGTGTAGTATCTGGAGACCATTGACAGGCAGGCTGAGGAATCGAAGGAGAAAACGATTTTGCAACAAAGGAAGGGCGTTTGATGATGTCACAGGAAGCTCTAAGGGTAAGGGAAATATATATATTAGCAGCATATGTACAGTACTTTTCATATGGACATAATCCCTGTCTATGATGAGGTACGTAAACTAAAATGCTCACAACGTACTAAAAAAAGTTTAAGCCCACCAATTTTGGTGGTGATTCAGAAATCACCACCTCCTGTCCTACATCTGGTCCCAGGGAAAGCTTGGGCTGCAACTTGGTTTCAGTCTATGGCATAAAAGTGTGGAACAATATCAAGTGCATACACTGAGAGTGTATACCTGCAATATGTCTCCGTTCTTTTGTAGCAGTTTGTCAGGAGGAGTTGGTGCTGACTGGAGATTGAGTAGTATATCATCCTAGTAAATATGCAGCATGAGATGAGAGATGCTGATAACCACAACAATGTCAAACGTGTATGAGGTGTTGTAATTACCACTTTGTTACTGATGCAGTCCAGACTCAGCTGAATGGGTTGCCGCAGTATTCGGAGCTCCGTAGTAGTGAGAGACTCCTGTGTTCAAATAGACAACTTCACGTCATGTTATTGGCTGGGGACTGTATGAAAAGTACAATGACGTTGTGATCGAGTAACAGCCTATACCATGATGCTTGCATCCCAGCTGGATTCGGAGCTGCTGTCATCTACGTTGAAGTATTGCAGTTGCTCCTGCCGCGTGGTGCCCTGCCGCACCATCTTTACATTTGTCGATGCCTTCTGTAGAAGCATGCAGGTGCATATTATGTAGAAAAGGTTCATAACAAGTAAAGTATGGCAAAATTTCAAGTATACGTATAATTATATACCTTGCGTTTCTCTGGTACTTTGCTTGTAATTGACTTCTTTGGAGTTTTACCCTTCAGAATTAATGAGTACTTTCATTCATGTCAACACCTTACTACGTACTCCCACCTATCTAGGGAATCACCACATTGAGACTACAAAGGAGACGTGCATGGAGGGGTAACGTTACTTGCCATGTGCAAATTATGGAAGAGGCTTCCTCTGGGCATGAATCGTATACGAGGACTGTCATGGCCGAGGTGTGGCAGTAGCCCATTAGATCCAACTGACAGTACCTTTCAAGAATGGAGTTGATACATTGCAAATTGCAATAGCTATTGTACAATATAAATTGATGCTACAGTATCCTGGTTAGGGACTTCAATTGATGGACCCATGAAACTTGCGAGAGTTTGTGTACTTGAAGTGAAGCCTGCACAGGCCTATTAAGCACTAACCTGGAATTTTTACGCGAGGTCCGTCAACTAAACTTTACCCGACCGATTTTCTAGATGAAGCTTTTACTTGGGTTCGAAATACACCAACCTTTCCGTTTTAGCCCCTAGTGGCTCCAAGCACTGATGACAATGTCATCTTCCTGCTGTTCACTACATAACATTTAATAGTATGAAGTGGCCTGAATGTTCAGTGATGTTGCAAGGCCTTACACATCAAACTGACCAATAGCCACATCGTTAGTGATGTGTGCACCTCTAAATGAATACTATATGTACACACAAAGCATGTATGGTCTGACCACAAGTTTACAATTAAGTTAAGGATTCTACAAACACTGTGACTGATACCTACATCAATTAAGCTATGCCCAAGAGCTTCCTGTTGTGTTCTTGAAGTGAGTGACTAAACGAGAACAACCTGGGTCACAACTGTGTAGGCTATCCCTGAAGAAGAGGGTTTGTCTCCAGGTGTACAAGCTAGACTAACCAGGACGATGGTCTTGCGGAAAGTGTTTTCCGTGTTGCTACGGGGTTTGAACTACAGTGTAGTGAATCTGGATATTGAAGGAGTCGTAGGTTGGTGGGACGGACCAGTATAACCTCCAAAAGGCTGTGCAGGTGAGGCAGTGCACTGACACTGGAAATTCGTTCACCTCGTATAAACAGCTCGCTGCCTGTTGAATCGTCCTGACTGCTCGTGAGGGAAGATGACAGATTCCTCTGCTAGATAAAGGGAGCCAGGCTGTAGTTGGAAAACAAGCAATTTTCATAACCTGCAAAAGGTGATTGCTTGTAAAGTGTACAGATAGTGCAGTTCTATGTGTGCGTGTGTGTGTGTGTCCATCAAGTCAGCCTTTTCAGATGTTAAAAACCTTCCCATTATCGCCTTCCCCTTGTTCGTGCACCCTTTAACACAGCAACGCTGTTTTGTCTTCTCTTTCCACCTTGGAATCCACTTGACGTCTTCTGGTGGGGAAGGGGACTGCCTACTGGCAAGATCTTGCCAAGATTTCTGTAGCAAGATCACAGCTAACAAATTATAATATTATATCTTGCCAAGTGTCATGAATCCCACCACAACAATGTCAAACATGTACGTACATGTTGTAATTACCACTTTGTCACTGATGTAGTCCAGACTCAGCTGAATGGGACCAGTAGCATTTGGAGTTGTGTAGGGAGAGACTCCTGTGTTCAAGAAGACCTACTTCAGAGACAGCCAACTTCATATCGTGCATGTTATTACAATATTAAGTGACAAGAATACCTGTGTCTGTGTTTGTGGTTTAACTATACCGGCACAGACCTCTGCTGTGGTTTGGGTCGCACTGAAATTATAAGAAGTAGTGTGCAACAGGGATGGATACCTGTTCACATAATCAGTGTATGTAGTGAGTGCTTGATGACCTTGCACCATTGGAGTTCTGTGAAGTCTATGGGTAGCCATGGTGTCAAGGCGGAATCCTGAAGCATCATCTTGGGGACTGTGTGAGGCCCTTTTCACAAAGTAAAGCCAACTGACAGCATCTACTAGCTAGCTACATGTAGCATGAACTGGATGAACTCATAGCTAACTGTATTGTATACACAAGCTATGCACACCTGTGTAAACAGTTACAGGAGTCGTCTTGCCGCTGACTCATGATCACATAACCCACAACTTCTTCACTTTGAGGAGACATAATTATGTGTTTGCAGTAAATTGTGGCAAAACTTTCTCTTGCACCTGCTTCGTGCTAGAAGCAAGGTTGAGAAGTTCATTACTGGCAGCTAGGCAACTCGCCTTTCTTTTTGTTACTTGCTGCCGATTCTAGGAAAATTGTACGGACGAAACAATAACATGGATAGAGATAAAGCCGTTTATCAAATTGTGTGAATTTCACAAGTCACAATAGGCTTCTAAACCAGGCAGTACTGCTGTAGTATTCCCATCTTCACTGTCAGATATGCCACTGTTATCATTAGAGCTAAAAGACGTATATTCGTCCTTGACATCCGTCACCATGTGATCCAGTTCCTCATCAGAAATATTCAGTGTGCTGCTATTTGATCATCACTGGATTGAGAAGGCTCAAGTAATTTCAGCTGAAGAATACTAATATATCTTTCAGTTTGCGTTCAAGGGCCTTCTTCAAAGCTTCTTGTGCTTATTCAACTCTCTCATCTGTTCTTTAATTTTGCCTTGTTCGTTTAACTTCTGTAGGTCGTTTACCGCCTGTTTGAGTTTTGTATTAGTTAATTGCCATCCTTGCTACAACCAGAATTTTGTCGACTGACTTCAGGTGGATATCTGCATCCTCTTTTGCGGGTAGACTTGTGGGGCTAGCATGTGGATCTCGTCCACTTCGAGTTGCATGAGATCTACTTTGTGTAAAATCCACGATGTGTGAATTATCCCTGCTGCCTGCGCCTTGCTCTTTAGCTTTCCTGCCATGGCCTTGTCCCTGTAAATATCTGTAGCCATTCTGTTCCAAAATTGGCGGAAATTTTTTCCAAGGCCTTTGGCCTCTTCGATTTCACGATGACTGTATCTTTTTAATCCGCTGATCGTGACTGGCTCGGCAACTGCGGGGAAGTTGTGCATGCCAGTACCGCTGCCTTCCTCGCACTCCTGCTTCAGGTACATGTACCGATGGAGTGTTGCTTGCATCGAACGTTTTGCCTTCAGGAAATCCTCCTCCGAGGCGGCAATGCACTCCAAGTTCGAGGCAGATCGTTTTTGGGTACCAGGGTTCATGAGGATTGCGGTTTATGACAATGCCGATAAATTTGGATGATAGCTACGGCGCTAGTTTATGAGTACGAGTAGGTTCTATGAGCCTGGGCTGTGTGGAGCAGGAGGAGAAGACAGGAGCAGGAGGAGAAGAGGTCAGTGGCGCTGTGCACACCTGCACGTGACTGCCATCCCGTAAACGCACGTGGTAGCTAATTCCACTATCACGTATACTAGAGGATGTACTTGGATAAGTATACCTGGTCCTGCGGGTAGGTGGTTCTCTCTCTCCTCCATGTCGTACACCACTGCTATGACTTCCTGAGTCCTACATAATGCAAATTATGTGTGTATCAATCGTCCTATTTGCCACATCATTCAGGGTGATAAACTTTAGGATCTGTAGAGATCCCAAGGGATAATTTTGACCTCTGCTTGGCTGATAAGCTGCTCAGCCAGTGTTGCAAAAGCAGTTTCACCACCCTTGCAACACCATGCACTACATAATAGCCATGTGAAGCCCAACAACGCGATATTCCACCACAACCTTCAAAACCACATCCACGTTGGCCACCAGCTGCATGAGAGAGCTTACGCAGCGGTGACATTGTCTCTTAACCAATATTATACCTATTAGTCACACGCTAATCTCTGTGTAGTCTGACAATGTCGTGTGTGTGTGTACTTTTATACAGGCTTTCCTCTTTGTTTTTATTGACCCCTAATATCTCAAAGTTTCTGTCTTTCAGTTATCGGGAGCTTATGAGCACCGCGAAGCGTTATGGGCTCCTGCAGTTATGTACGTAGCTTCTCCAGTTGTGTGAACATGCTATGATTTGAAATCTCAAACTGTATACAGGTGGACTACTCATGGAAGTCAACCGAATGATGTTGGTCTCTCCCACCAAGACTCGAAAGATATGGTAGAACTGATGACATCCAGGTGCTTCTGGACGACAGGCAGGTGGGGAGAGGGAGGAGTGGAGGGGGGGCAAGATTATGGAGAAGAGGGGTGAGACAAGCAAGGAGAAAGAAGGTTGAAGGAGGCAAGGGGGATAAAGAGAGAAGCAAATGGGAGTGGGGGGGGGGGGGGGGGGGGGGGGGGGGGGGGGGGGGGGGGGGGGGGGGGGGGGGGGGGGGGGGGGGAACCAAGGGTGAAGAGGGTGGGAGAGGGAACCAGCAGGGGAAGGAGAGGTAGGCGTGAGTTTGAAGTGGAGGGAGAGGGATGCTAATGCAGTCATTTGTCAAGTCAAACATTACTCCACATGAAGAAATGCAATTTTGATTTCTGTCTGGTCTTGTTTCGTCAGGTGAATATCTCTACTATAGCTGGTTCTGGGAGTGTGGTCCTTTGTACCAAGTCCAGACTGGAAGAGTGAGGTAAGCAGTTGGCCCTCTTCTCTAAACACTGGTACGCACACACACAAGTAGTTGTTGTCCCATCCTCCTCCTCCAACACACACACAGCACAGCACACACGCCCACACACATACACATGAGGTACGCTTCCTTTCCAGAAAGGGTGATTTGCAGGAGCCTCTAATCATCTAAATGTGGTCCACAGATGGTAGCCTCGTTCCCAGGCCTTCTCACCTCAGCGTTTGTCGCTTGCAGTATTAACACGGGTTATTACTGCAAGCGACAAATGCTGGGGTGAGAAGGCCTGGGAACAGCTAGGGCTACACAGATGGATCGTCTACCGTTATTGATGTCAGTGTCGATACCATCCATTTTTGGAATGCTACCAATTGAAGATTTTACAGTCCATTTTAATCCATATGCTTTGTAATGGTTTGGTCACAGGTACCGTAAGCCCTGCCATATACAGTACAAAGGGTTTGCCAGATGGAATTGTGGCGATGTAATACTAACAGAAACTATACCACATGTGTACAAACACAAACACAAACACAAACACACACACACACACACACACACACACACACCCATGCACACACACAACCACTACAGTGAGTGGATGACATATGCCAGTGCAACTGGCTCTACCTGGAGAGTAGTGCTCAGCACAGCTTCCACATGAGGCCAAGATATTCACACAGGTAGACAGGTCCTTGAAGATCATGTGAAGGATCCTAAAAGCATCCATGCAGGGGCACAACCAGGTGGGCAGGGACTTGTACATAGACTCTTTGCATGTGATGTCATGATGATGTCATTGGCATTGACGATCCATACAAGTAGGTGGGAAATTTGTGCTATCATGTCAGACTACATCACCTTGCCATTATGTTTTGTGCTCTACAAGTTTCAGCTGTGGCAAGTAGATTGTGACGATGCTGCCTATTGTTGCATTTTCTTAAGAAGCTGCTTTCTGTAATTGTGTTAACCATTGCCATTGCCATTATTCACCCACCAGCCTCACTCTGTGCACCCACACATGACACACACACGCAATCTCCTTCCCCAGGTCTCCTGGAGACATTCAAGCAGTACTGGTTCTAATCTGAAGTGACTGCAGGACTGACTACCTGGAGCCCAAGAGGCTCATCTTCCCTCGCTTCTTCCTCTCTACCTGGAGATACTCCCCAGTCCATCCCACCCCACGTCAGGAAGTGTCTCCTGGTCTGTTTCTCTGTCACCACTGTCACTACTGTCACTACTGTCACAACTGTCACTACTGTCACCACTGTCACTACTGTCACCACTGTCACCACTGTCACTACTGTCACCACTGTCACCACTGTCACTACTGTCACCACTGTCACCACTGTCACTACTGTCACCACTGTCACTACTGTCACCACTGTCACCACTGTCACCACTGTCACCACTGTCACTACTGTCACCACTGTCACTACTGTCACCACTGTCACCAGTGTCACCACTGTCACTACTGTCACCACTGTCACTACTGTCACCACTGTCACTACTGTCACCACTGTCACCACTGTCACTACTGTCACCACTGTCACTACTGTCACCACTGTCACTACTGTCACCACTGTCACTATTGTCATCACTGTCTAGGTAATGCAATTCCTAGTAGTAATTGACTGGGTAAGCCTAGCCTCGTACCCAGGCCCTCACGCGGAACGCGGAAGAAGACCTGGTGACACATGGCAAAATTCCCGTATGTGCTCAGTCAGCATAATTGCGTAATCGATTACATTCCTTACTTGGATGCATTCGAAATCACGTGGATGGTAGCTGTTGGTGGTGGCTAAGTAGCAAGTCCTTGCCAAGGAGCGACCAGAGGTGAGTCTTGAAGGCTAGAACAGCGGTTTTATCAAACGGCTACACTTTTCACGGGGTGAAGAATGTAATTACTACGCAGTAATTGGCAATGGACGAACGTGATTCGCCTACCCGAAATCAACACTGCTGAGCTCAGCACATACGGGAATTTTGCCAAGTGTCACCAGGCCCTCTTCCGCGATCCGCGTGAGGGCCTGGGTACGAGGCTAGGGTAAGCCCTAGGCAACTAGCTAAATAGGGATGTGACCTGGCCATGACCTAAGATTGTTATATTGGAATTTTAGGTGGGAGGTGCATGGGGGATTTAAATATGAAGACCAGCAAAGTAGGTCGGACATTCACCTGTACGTTCAAGTGATTTTACAGGTGAATGTCTGATCTACTGGCTGGCTAGTATGATATTATGGTTAGCAGACCTCGACACAGTACTCCCCTCCCTCCTCGGGATATTCAAATGGATTTAGGTACGTATGTATTCAAGACAACTTCAGATCAGATCACAAGTCAGTAAGCCTATTCCTCTAAGTGGGCAATGTGGTCCTGTATGGTGGAATCTCTAACTTTGCTTTTCCCGGTCTGCATGCTTGACTGCTGGCAGCAGTAACATCTCTCGGGACTACCACAGAGAAGAAAGAGAAAGTACAAGACGAAGATGGACGGAGTTGATCGGAGTGCAGATGGAGGAGGTCTCTGCTGATGTGAGTAATAGGGCATTCACAATGTGTTGTTTGTGGTCCACACTGAGCAAATAACAAGTCACTGCAAAATTGATGATGCTTCTGAAATGCAGCAGTAGCTAGGGGGGTATACTGTGCTAGAAAAGCCTTGTATGTACCTACTTGCAGGACTGTATCAATAGTGAAGCCTTTCAATGTTGTGTTGATAGAAATCCCCCCCCCCCCCCCCCCCCCCCCCCCCCCCACTGTGCATCACAAGGTTGCCGGTACTGGGCAGCTAGGTCTGACCAGCCCTCACCTTCCTCATGGCATTTGCATTATGGCAGTGCAAGATAATTTTCTCCTTATAAGACCTGTGAGGTCTCACTTCTATCACTGCATCTGTATCAGTCCCGTGTACAATGTACGTAGCTCATTACTCTGTCGCTCTGACTGGGTCCAGATGTGGTGTCATCCTGTCAGTACATGATGAGGTTAAGTACAAAGGTCGCATGTATCACTAGTCGAGTTCCCACTCACCAAAACCCCCACTTCCGTTACTAACATTCTGCCATTATTCAGAGACACACAGATACATGGAAAGGTCTTCCTAGCTCTCTTACACACACACACACACACACACACACACACACACACACACACACACACACACACACACACACACACACACACACACACACACACACACACACACATGCACATGATTGCCCACACACATAGGAATGCCAGAAGACGAGATTATGAACAGGCTCATGCAGATTGGAATGTACCTATAGGCAGGATAGAGGTTCTTAGCCCTGTACCAGAAGCCACTTCCAGTGGAGCCAACATTGTGGAGATATCTGCCCCCGACCCCAAGCACAGCATAATACCAACTGGAGGCTGCATAGTTGCTATGGTGACATGGCTAGAGGAGCTGCCAACAATATTCATATACATGGTGGTTAGTAGTATTATTATTGAATGGATTGGTGATCAAACAGTACATGCTATGAATATGAAAGACTTTGTGTCCCTACTACACGTGGGGGAGGAAGTTTGTTTATCAATTGGTGTGACACTACACTGCCGACAGGAGGCTGCATTACCTTGCATGAGGGCTGTTGGATTTTTCATGGGATCAGGTTGGGATCAGGCATCTTTTTTTTCGACAAAGCCAACTCCAAATATTCCTCCTTTTCTGTACAGGGCTATGCATGTCCAACCTCCTCTGACCAAGAGGTATAGTGTATACATGACATTGTGTGTGTGTTTGGACAAACATTTGGGAACTGAGGGCCTGAACAGTGAGTGGAGTGCACCAAACTTTGATTCCACAGTAGTACAATCATAAATGTTGTCATAAGTGTTCAGCTATAGTCCATAGCGTCCAACCTCCTCTGCACATGCCTCTAGGTATATACATATTATAGTACCGGTACTTGCATGGTTATCCGACAGAATATGTATGGCCGGGGTCTGCATAATTATCTTAAACCTATGATATAGAGGCCATGCAACTGCTGCAAACTGGAATCTGTAACTGCTATAAGAATGGTATCTTACTCTTGGAAATAATTATATTATGAAATTATTTAAAACGCACAATAGCTACAACTATACAGAGAGGACAATATAAATTCAGGTGTTTTGTCCTTTGTAGATACGTAACCTCGTTCCAAGGCCATTCCTGTACCACTAATATTTGCAGTATGCAAATATGTATTCGAAATACTGCAAGCATGCAACCAAAATTAATACGTGCTGGCAATGGGAATCTCCTGTGAACTAGGCTACTTCGTAGTGAAGTCCTCTTCTCAAAGGTACTATACAAGGAAAGTATAATTATAGGAATTAATGTAAGACACACTATACAGGCTACAGCACTACTTAGATGCATCTCGAATCTATTGGATGCCGGAAATAGACTTGGGTCATGCGACAGTGGGTGCCACACCCCACCACTTGATCACATAGACTTGGGTCATGCGACAGTGGGTGCCACACCCCACCACTTGATCACATAGCCGCACTGGAAGAAAAACAGGTGTAACGTGCTATAGATCCTTGGTGATTGACATAATTATAGCAACTGAAACACATTCATGCATGCTTCAATTCAGTTTGAGACAATTACTGCAAGATTTAGCTATAGCGGTTACACTCAAAGAAAAAAGGTGTTGGCATGCATCGTGATATTGTAAGAAGACACACCTGTAAACACAGTAGGTTTGATGTTGCAGCTTTGACTTACAAACTTGGTGCACGTGTCATTGCAACTCCTGTGCAGACAACGTGTCATGCTGCTTGGTTGATGGTTCGCTACTGCATAGAGGAACTAACTTGTTCAGGTGGAACAATTGACACACAGCTTCGTCTCCTTGAAGTGTCTGGTGCGGGTGTTTTCTGTGGGAGCATTGTCATGCTTCTCTTCATTACAAACCTTTTGTGAAGTACTCTGTCCGTACGAGTGAGCACCCTTGCTCTTGGACGTTGGATTCCAGGAAGTGGTGGGGGTTCAGAAGGTGCATTGGCAGTAAGTTGCTCTATCTCAGCGGCTATTTCTGGATGTGTTCTGAATGTGATAATACCTGCTTCTTGGTACTGTTTCATCTCAGGATCGTCATGCAATCTCAAGTACTGAGAAGCATCAAAGTAAGTGTTGCAACTGCTTGCTTCATTGTGTTCTTCCTCTAATGGATTCCCATGTGGATCTGACTCTTCCTCCTCACTGGTTTGGGGTAGAGGCATTACTTCGTCAGGCACTTCGTCCGGTACTTCGTCAGGTACTCTTTCGATACCACTTGCTTGTAGCAGCAAATCAAAAACATCTCGTGACTTGCCAAAAGGAATAGGGCCTTCATCATCTTCACTACTACTATAGCTAGCTTGAGTTCCGGGATTGTTAGAAGGGGCTGTGTTGTCTGCCAATTTCCTCATGGTCTTCCTTATTGATTTTCTAAGTTGTTTTCTCTTGCCTCGAGTAACTCTAATTGATCGTTGCCTAATGCTATCAGGCAAATCAAGTGCTTTTATCACAACACTTACAGCATCTTGATACGAGTCATCGTCTCTCTTCTGGTACACATCCACATCTTCATAAAGTGGAAGTTGTTCATACTGGTTTAGATCTTCAGAGCTGTGAGAGAATCTCGAAGAAGATGGTAATGAGGGTTCTCTTACCTCCGGTAGAGGATCATACCGTCTTCTCCCAGAAGGGAGTGGCATCGTAGCAAATTTGGACAAATCTGTTTTGCATTCAGAAGTCGAATTCTCTTGACGTTTCAATGGAGGACCTTCCTTTGTCAAATCTGTTGGCCGTCGATCTTCCCTATATTGAGAAACTTTACCTCGAAAGAAGCACTCATTCTCATACAGATTTTGGTCAGTCCCTGTTTCTGACGTTTTAATTCCTGAATGATTGTGCAGACCAGTCACTGCTTTAGTTTTCAAAGCAGATGGGCGCTTATGTGAGCCATGCTTGTTTCTGTGACTGTGGTTGGTGCTGCCTGATGAAGAAAATCCACTTTCAGTTGATGGAGTTGAGTTGTCACTACTAATCTGCCTCGGTGAAGTTGGCTGTTGATTGTGGCTGTCACGATATCCACTGAGTATGTCATCGTAAATTTCATCAAGGTCAAACTTGCTTCCTTCTTTTTCCTGCAGCTGACAAAGCCGTTGCATAACCTTCGGATGTCTGTACAGCCTAGTTGTGTCTCCTGTGCCAGAGCTTTCCTGTAGTCTCTGGACTAGAATGTCATCGTAGATATCTTCAAATGAAATCTGCTTGAACAGAACTCTCTGGGATGGATGTTGGTGTGCTACCTCTGCACCACTTCCTGTTAATATGGTGTCATCGTACAGGTCATCTCTGAACGTGAGTATGTCGTCGTAAATTTCAGAGTCACTTGCAGTTTCACGTGCATGTTTCCTCTTCAGTTTACGAATCTCTTCTGCAACCACTAACACAGCTCTTGATTTGAGAGCCAGTGCAGGTTTGAAACCTGAAACGCCACAAGTTTTCTTGTGCGATCGTGGATTGATTACATCATCATAAATTTCAGAATCACTTGCAGTTTGCTTTTCAAGAATCTCTTCTGCAGCGACCAATGGAGCTCTTGGTTTTAGATCCGGAGCCAGTGTAGGTTTGTATCCTGAAACTTCATTAATTTTCTTGCGTACTTCATGAGATCGTGGAGTGATTACATCGTCATATATTTCAGAATCACTTGCACTTTGCATTTCTTTCAGTTGAAGAATCTCTTCTGCAGCGACTAATGAAGCTTTTGATTTTGGAGCCAGTGTCGGTTTGTATCCTGAAACATCACTAGTTTTCTTGTGTACATGAGGTGATCGTGAATTGGCTTCCATTTGCTTGGATGGTGTAAGTTATAGTTAGGAGTCTGTCCGATATTCCTGAAGTATAGGAGAGAGACGTATCAGCCAGTGATGTAATGCCTAAACACACATACATCAGTCGGCCATACACACAATGCCATCTCGTCTCAGCACTCCAGTGAGGGGTTGGGAGGGGGGGGGGGGGGGAGTGTAATGGTTCAGGAATTTAATATATGTGTCTGTTTGGGGGAAATTTGGGGGGTTTTGGCCTCAAAACAGCACTGCCCACCACTTTGCGATATAATTGTAGGAGAATAAACTCTTATAACTATTTATTTTGCATCACAATTCTTAGCTTCCCTAACCTTGATCCAACCGAACATTCGTGTAGATCACGTTTAATACCGTAATGGTGAAGCATTTGCAAAGCTGTATAATTAGATTCCAAGCCAGATTGGATGAGTACAAGAAATATTCAGCAGCTTCTTTACAAGGTTGGGTTAAAACCACAGAATTTGCATCCCTAATATAACTTGGAAATTGCCGATCAAGAGCTGTGCATGCCTTTGCTAAAGGCTATGTCTGTGGTTGCCTTCTATGAATTCTATCAAGGCATAGCTACAATTCAAAAGCAAGCTGATCAGGACGTAGTCAAGTTGGCTGCATCCGTACTACTGCATGAGGCTGTCTCTTGCATGGTCATGTGATGCCATACATGTCTTACCGGTATACCAGGTAGCTTGATGCTGCATCTAGGCTGTATGGAGGGAGCCACTTGGTGTTACACTTTTGGCCGTTATGATGCCAAATTTGCCTGCATGTTGCATGCAGGCTGCTAAACTCATGCATCACGTGTGTTTCCTTGTGCAATTAATACATCCTCCTGACACACCAAATTTGTGTAAGTAGATCTGAGACTTGGTGTACACAGTCATACTGCTGATTGGCCATGCATGATGCATGCATGCAGAATAGTTCTCACATAATTGGAAAGGTCAGGCCACTCGTACGATTCCTTGTACCATTATCAACCAGAAGGAGAAAAAGCCTGGCAATGAGGCTACCCAGCTGTTAAGAGTAGGCAGCAAATAGAGCCTCATAGCTACACTCGACAAAATATATCAGTTGAGTAAACGATGAGATGCTGTACCACAGATATTTATGATCCGGAATCAAGGCTGCATGGATGCCATGCATGCGGCTAGTTACTCCACTAGATCTTCTACAACACGCGTACCCATTTCCAAGACTGCCTTCCATTTTCTATTTTAGGTGCTGTTCTTGCTAACTGATCACCACTTCTGGCCACTGATACCTAGCAATGTTCCCATGTACCATACCTGCTCTAACATTGCCATTAGCTATCTACACTATGGATGTTTGTCCATTCTTGGCGTCTCTGTTGCTAAACACAGCGTCAACAAGCAGCTGACTGAGCAAACTGTATATTACTGTCATGCTTCATGAATGTAAACTTTGTGAATGTGAATGCAAACTTTTGAATGTAAACTTTGTGAATGTACTTAGCCCAAATTCTGCCCACTACATCTGGATTTTCAGAGTTTGGAATCAGTGCACAGCTATTTCCAGATGTTGCTCTGGAGAATGCAGAGATTAACTGGAGCCGGCCTTGAAGGTTCTCAAAAGCCTATTGCAGGAATCCAGAGTTGAGGTGTTAAGTAGGGAAATACTCTGCATGAGTTTAGTGGATTTCTGAGCACCAGATAGGGGCAGAAGGTGTTGAGTGTGTGTGTGTGTGTGTGTGTGTGTGGGGGGGGGGGGGGGGGGGGGGGGGGGGGGGGTATATAATGGCCAATGTAGGATGGTCACAGCTGCGACCAGGCATCTTGACACTGTATACTAAGGAATGCGTGGAATTGCTACGCGTATAATCTTAGCAACAGTATGTTAGTATGTGTATGCTATACAACCCAACCCTAACCCATATAAAATAGTGCATACTGTACGGATGTTAACATACTGTTGCTATAGTCTTGCGGGCCAGCCTCTTGCCACACCCACTACGTGTGGCAATCATGATAGCCCGCAAGACTAGTGTCGCTAGGCGCTAAAGGAAAATTGATATACAGTGCAGTCAAATGGTCAAGATCCTTTTTGCAATGCAGTCAAGAGGTAAAGCAACAAAAAATTAAATTACAGTCAAGATCTTTGACCCCAGTTGCAGCTGAGACTAGGGGCCATTGGGAGGGGTGACGCCCCCTTGTCCACATAATTATGCGGATTGCATACCGGTAGCCATAGACAGGCACTGTAATTCAAGGCCTTGTGTATGATGCAGCACTGTCCGAAGATGTTTCAACAAACACGCAGCTGTGCATACGATTCTACTCACCGCAGTAAATACTCCCCAGAGCGCAACAGCAGTTGACAGTTTTCAGTTGAGGGTGTGTCCGATTTGGGTGTGTCACTCAATTCAAGGATAATTCCGTTTTAATTATCCTTGCTCAATTGACCTTCAGTAATCTCGCACCGGAATTCACTTCACAGTATTGGAACGAGACTGTACCTGTGGCGGCATCCTATAATCTTGGCGATCGGGAGAACTAGAAAGCGTGTCCCTAGCCCTGGCGAGGCTTGCTGCGAAGATATTGGAGTCACTGGCTTATAAGGTGGGTCCACTGAGCTTAGTGAATGTACTGCAGTCTTTCTTGAGTGATTTGTTCCTGATCAATGTTGTTGTAACCCGCCCCACCACAAATTATACTGTGTGACCACACCAAGACTATTCCCTCCTCGGTACCTGGATGCTTCCCTGCACCATTTGCTGTTTAAGAAGGTAGATTTGCTGTTTCTCCTTCCATAAGACACAGTCTGAAATTAACGAAGGTAGGAAGGAGAGACAGCAAGTTTTGGTGTAGCTAGGGGAACCTTACCAAATGACCTCCGGCACAGCTGACGTCACGGATTCTATATGTAATGGCGTCTTATCCACAGCTACAGAGAGGCTAGAGAGCCAAAACGAGTTCTGGATAACAGGTATGTCCTACCTCTAGGTTTGAAGCAGAGCCACTGACAGATGACTATGGTGAAGTCCAAATAGTGCCATCTTTTCGCATGAGCAGATGCATCACTGCTGGGCTTTTTCGCGTTTGTCATTTCTCAGCCCTTTGAAATCATGGCTTCTAATGTTGATATGCTTTGTATGCTTGGTGTAGCTCTCTATTGGTGCTTGTGCGTCTTTGTAGCTAGCGCAGAATGCAAGATCGGTCTCTTGTACAACTTGGCTGTTGAGAGGATCTGATTTGAGGCATGACAGTCGTCTTATGGATCATGTGGTAAGATTCCCTATGCCTGTGGTAAGCTATGAAAAACGAGTTGTAGAAGGCCTTCAGCATAAACAGCCCCACCCCCAGCACATGCAGGCAGCCAAGACTATTTTCTGTCTAATTGATTGCGTTAAAACGGCAATAAATGAATCACTTGGTCATGCCATCAAGGTAAATACCTCCAGCTTGTTGTGATCAAGCAGCCAATGGGTCAAGGCAGGGTCAAAATGTATTAGAGCCTCCTTTTTAGGGTCCAATGTTATTGACCGCAGCATTAATGGGCATCCGCACGTGGTGTTACATGTAAGTGGGTGTGTAGCTATCCCACCGAAGTCAGGACAGTGCCCCTGGTTGTTGTTGCTTTTATCCTCACCATTCATCGAGGGTAGGAAGGGGGGATGCACGGAGTAGAGCCAATCACAGAGCTAGCTGTCTACATTTGACGAGCTGAACAAGTGACCGTGCAGTGCATGCACTTAATTCTGTTGCTTATAATTCTGTCGTTTCTAGCTTTACTATTTGATTGACATACCATCATATTGGACTCGTTTCTGCCCAACTGGCTACCAGCTCCAATAGCTTGTGCCCTTAGTACTGTAGTTATGGAGTGGGAGACTATACTGATGCGTCTCCTTGAGCATGCAGTGCTGTTCCAAATCAGTCCCTTACTGTGATAGGAAAGCCATGGTATGTTAGAACGCTATAGTGCTGGACATTTACATGTGTAATTTATACACTATGCTGAAGAGTTTAGCACTCATACACCTGTGCTCACTCCTTACCAACAGTGGTTTGTGAACTCAAAATTTGGATCAGATTTAGTCTGGGAGACTTTTAAGGCTGCTCTAATTGTTCAAGAAGCTGTTCTATGGTTAGTGTTATGTGTAGGAACTCTTGCACCTGTGTGTACTGCAAATCTTTTGTGTTGGTCTGCAAGCCTTTATTCAGGTGCCTCAAAGGGTACTTCCAAGGTCAACCTTTGAGGAAGGCCACTCCCATACTCACTGTATTCACAGTCAGTGCATACTTTGTGGTCCTCTTGCAGACATTATGTGAACATCAAGTAGGTTAGTGGTGGAGGCTATGAAGTAGGGAGTGAGAAGTAGTCTTGTTCCCAGACACTCCCAAGAATGGTCTGGTTTTGTGAGCTAAATATACATTTCTTGTCACTTGGGTCGATTCTTGTCACTTGGGTCGTTTCTTGTCACTTGGGGCGAGGCGTATGGCGTAAAGAATGGTACGTTTGCTAAATCCAGCAGTCAACTTTCTGATGCCTCAGTGCATATATGGAAACTACTACATAGCACAGTTGACAAAAGCTCGAGAGGGCTGCAATGTCTAGTGGGACATCCGAAGCAAGCTACGCACATGACTATACATTACCAAAGGCCGTCTGCCTGATTGCCTGTGTATTGTGCGTTCTTCCATCTGATTTGACATCTCAAATCAAAGATCGGCCCCACCCTGTGTGACAAGAAATGTTTCTTAGAACACCAGACCCTCTTTCTCCGCACGTGCGGGAGGGTCTGGGCATGAGACTAAATGAGAAGCTGAATAATGCAGGTGGAATTGAGGTCATTGACCTTAACAGCCCAAAATGGCTTGCATATAGGAAGTGGTGTCAAGTATGTGAAGTCAGGAATGCAGCAGTGGTGTTGATGTGAACGTCCTACACAGACTGAGTCTGTTTGGTTCTGCATCATTGCCTAATTGTAAGGTGATTGTGCTGGTATGCTTTAGACCTCAGTAGTGAGTCGTTCTTCCTCCGTACCGTCCTCCACTGGGAGTCGTCTAGACGACCAGAACGTCACTACTGTACTCCGTAATGATACATGCTCAGCAACAATTGAATTGCAATGTCTCTCCCCACACACGAGCCAAGCCCCACACTGTCGTTATCTTCTGTATACTGTTGTGTTGCAGAAGAGTGCCCACTTACCAGGGAAAGCAAAATACGTTCTGTACCTGATGAGGCCAGAAGGCTGAAACAGCTGTAGTGCAGTAGAACAGTTGTTTGGTCATTGAACCATCATCATGTGAAGATCATCAGTGCCCTCACTGACTCTATAAGATGACTATGTGCTAGTCCAAGTAGGGATGATAGTGTAAAACAGGTTACATGTAGTTTCGTTCCCAGACCCCTTTCGTCAGAATTGGATTGTAATTGTTGACATGCTGACGGAGAACTCCCCTCTTTGCCATGTAGGTAGGTTTCCATTTTGCTAATGATTGACCAAATTGTGAACCTGTTAGCAATAGAAACTATGGCTCCAACGACTAAGAAGTTCCGTGGTCAACTAATTGGCTGATAGCTTACATGACTGATCGGCTAATTGAGTACTAAACGGGAAGGAAAATGCTGGACAGCTGTGGCCGGCTTGACTCACAGTTCTGTGTTGACAGCGGAACGGGTCCGGCAGACCTGGCTACCGCCAGACCAATGTTCTGCTGTATGACACATTAGCTAGCTGTGATACCAGCCAGAGCTCTCAGTCATCTTGCCACAACCATTAGCTAGCTGTGGTACCTGCCAGAGCTCTCAGCCATCTTGCCACAACCATGAGCACGAGGTAACGAATTGCGCATTCACCGAAACTAAACTAATCAGCACGCAAGAATTTTAGTCAACAGCCTTAGTTCAGTCGATTAGTCAACTAATTGTTCAGGCCCTGGTATATAGAAACCATCGTTGCTAGGTGTAGTGAAGGCTCTGAAGACTAAATATATAGTTATGTGTAGCACAGCTGTTGCAGGGAGAGTTGTGTTGACTGACCATGCATGCACCACTGCAAACCACAAACACAGGTGCTCTTATCTGGAAATACTTAAAAGAGCACTCACCCCCCACTGTTTGGTGAGCATGTAAGATGCACTGCCCATGGCCATGAGCACTCTTTCGTGACGCTACAGTATATGGATCACTGAACATGGGTCATGGTACATACGTCTTGCTGTAAGTATGATTTCTGCAATAAGCAGACAATATGTCCACATGGCTTGCAGTGTCGTGTACACTGATGGAGAGCCAGAGCTGCGTCCATGGCCAGCATCGATCGGCTCTGTTGCTAAGTCTCCTGAGACTAGGCAGAGGTGACTGAAACGTGTGATGGACTCAAGTAGAGCTGTGTTTAAGGCAACCAACACCAACCTGTTCAGCTTCTGTCATGGGAGCGTTTCGTGTGTCCATACGTACAACAGCAGCCATCTGTTCTAATGAGCACATGATGTGCTGGATCTGTATGCATACTTTATAGTCTGTAGGCTGACATCATTGCTGTCTGCACACCACTTGTCAATGACCATGATTTGACGTTGCATTCGCTCAAGGTTGCTCCACAATTCCCGGTATTCCGTGAGGGTAGTGTTTGGGTGAAAGGTCCACCAATCACTACTACATTGTGCTGATGACTTTGTAGCCCGTAGCCCTCATCCTCATAGCCCTCATCCTCATCCTCATCCTCTTCCTCTTCCTCTTCCGCAATGATGTTTGAAGGGATGTTTATCAGATGTTTGAAATCTGAGCACCATGTAGTGGGCAGTTGTCATGGGGTGTCTGTAGAAACTGGACTGGATAGCTGGACTTGACTGGACCATGCAGCTATTCATTGACTGGATCACTCTTCTTGCTGTTCTGAGACCCACGTACGCCCACGTTCAGTTAGGTCTTTTTACCGTCTTTCTACCCTTGACGTCACTCACGTGAGGAAATGTACCAGGCCCTCCCCGCTTTATTGCACCGCAAGTGACGAAAAGCTGGGCATGGGACTGGGAACGAGGCTACTGGAAGCTGTCGTGTAGACAAATGTTTTCACTATATAGTACCAGGTAACATACCACATGTATCTAGCTAGCAGGAGGTGACTGTCATACTCACCGGGCATTGAACGTGTAGATGGTTGAATAACATGCAAAACGTAGCGTTCTCGTTCTGAAAATTTTGCCATTTGTCGATTACTTGATGCTCACGTGGGGAAATGTACCAGCCCCCCCCCCCCCCCCCCCCGCTTTAACATACTGCAAGAGGCGACGAAAAACTGGGCGTGGGACTGGGAACGAGGCTAAGCTTCCAGAGTATTATACCTGCTGGTGTTCATATAGGAGGTAGACAAGTCCCTTGCCCTCTGCAATGCATGGTTAGTACATGTACGTACATACGTACTTGAGGTATGCAGCATTATCTGATAGGTTGCAGCAAATTTCTCTTGCAAACGGGTCTTAGTCAGCTAGGTGTTTGGCCTTATGCCACTTTGCATGAGTGTGGACCCTCTCAGCTCTTTGCTAGTGACTCATTGTCGCCTTGTTGCTCTTCAGGTTTGTTGATCCTAGGAGTTCAACCTCTTCTCTGTAAATGAGGTTTCTCATGTTGATTACATTGGATAATGGACATCAGAAATGTGTCAACATTCCTTGATCTGTGGCACAAAGAGCTAAGAGGGTCCACACTCCTGTATGTAGCCTTTACATCTAATCGCTCAAAAACTGGGGCACAGTAATTTATGCTCATCAGTGAGCAGTACTCATACTTATGTATGTTCGTGTTCACACATGGAGGTGTGTACATGAATTAGTTGATGTGCATTAACTTAATTGGGGCGAGCCTGAGCGAGCCCCACACTAGCGTGACTTCATTGCACAGTGCGTGTGTATGCTTGTTTGTTTGTTTGCTTGGATCTTGCACTTACCGTAAATTTTAAACCAGCTGATTTCACTTGCACGTGCACAATACTATTCGAATTCCAACGAACCCTACGCAATTCCTCGAGGCAAGGTGAACTGTGCCACACTGTCTACCTGTTCGACGGATGACGGCGACAACAAAGATGGAGACCACTCGTGAAGCTACCTATTCATTGGCTAGAGCACCGCGTACTTCTGCCTCCTCGGTGGTGACAACATTGACGGAGACAGCTCGTTGGTCTACCGCCATGGCCGATGACATACCTGCTATAGACTGCTTCAGCTAACGCTAACCTGACTCACAGTTGCACGAGTGTATGTTTAGTGTCATAATTTTCTGTGGCTCATTGCCCAGTCACATAATTGAGTCTGATGACAGTCACTGTATGAATGCAACTGCTCCATGCATGTCCAGCACGTGCACTTCGCTCAGGCCCGCCCTCCAATGTCCATGCATTCCACTAGTAATTAATTTGTGTACTGAAGTGCACCATTTAGAATCAGGCAGCACTTGTTGCAGCAATACGACTTGCAGTGTATCAGGGTTTCATCCGGGAATAAGTTTTTGAGAGGGAAGGTCGGCACTCAGAGTGGACATGTGGGTGTGGCTTAGCACACTCACACCTATATACAGGTGATTTTTCTGGGGGCATGCCTTCCAGACTCTTACGCTAATTTATTTGAACTGCATCTGTTTGTGGGACCCAACCTACCCACTGGATGAAACCTTGCATACTGAAATTCCCCATTTCCCTTTAACCGTTTACTAGCTAATGACGCCTTGAGGTGTCATGAGACTTTCAGCTTCATGATGTCACATCCGGCAATGTCCTTGAGAGATAGGCTCTGCGCCAGCAGAAAGGGCGGGGCAGGGGGAGGTGGGTGGGTGCACCCGAAGGGTGCAAACAGCATGGCCGCGTTTGGGCTCGGCTTTGAACGGCCCTTGGTTGGAGCCGGGTAGGCCATTTCTCGGGTTTTAAGCATAAATGGACTTAGAAAGTAGCTGTCTTGCCTTGTAGGCCCTCCATTTCCAGTGTTCATGGTCAGTTTTTTAGCTACGGCAGGTTGGCCACTTCTCGGGAGGCTTGATTGCAAGTTCGTTAGTTGGTGGGTGTGGTTAAGTCACGTATATGCTTAGTGTAGCTGAAATTACATGTGTGAGCAGTTTCGAGCCCAGCAACGCCAGGGAACAGAAATTAGGGTATGTTTAAGTGTTCTATAGACTGAAAATGACCTAGAGAAATAAATTTAGGCCCTAAGGAGTTAAGCCTATAGTGGATATATGATCACGAGACTTTCGGCTTCATGATGTCACTTCTGACCATGTCCTTGGAAGTTAGGTTCTGTGTGAAGGGTGGGACAGGGGGAGGTAGGTGGGTGCACCCAACGGGTGCAGACGGCATGACCATGTCTGGGCTCCACTGTAGAAAGGACTTGGTTGGCACTGGGTGGACCATTTCCATCGTTTTTGGCATAAAATGAAATGGGCTAGCTTGGTATATAACAAGTTGTCTTGCCTTGTAGGGCTCGGCATTCGTGGCCAGTTTTTCAGCTGCGGCATGTTAGCATTTCCAGGGAGATTTGATTACAAGTTCGTGAGTTGGTACGTAGGTGTGGTTGGAGTCACGTACATGTATCTGCTTAGGATAGCTGAATTACCTGTGGGGGAGGAGGAGATGGATGGATGGCCGGTGGAGGGATGAAAGGGGAGAAGGATATGGGTAGGGGAGAGCTGAAGGGGGAGCAGTTTCGAGCTCAGCAATGAGAAAGTAGTGTATGCTTAAGTGTTCCAGACTCTGAAAATCACATCGAGAAGGAATGTGGAGTGTTGCATCACAAGGTTGACTGAGTAGTGTAACCTCAATGTGAAGTTTTGTTATGATGGCGAACTAAGTATGCAACCCACTGTCAACTTACCTACCATGAGTCCCTTGTAGTATATGTAGTAAACAACAGCTGCTCTAGCCTCCCATTGTTCAGCCCAACCCTCCACACAGTTTGAAAGTTACAGTTATGAAGGAACAGCTTATGATCTACCATGTGGAATGTGGGGCTAATGTTTGTGGTAATGGACTTCAGTTTCAGGTTGGGTTGATATAGTTCGATCAGTCCTCTCAATTTCAGTGAGGCCACTGAACAGTCTGGTTAGTCATACCCAGAACACATCCTATATCTGGTAGCTTGTATGCTGGTAGCTACGTACCATATGTATCAGGTGACTACTGTTTGGCTATTGTTTGGCTACCCGAATGAGACCTGCTAGGATGAAGGGACGTTACGTGTAATTCTCCCACCCATTATCCATATACGTATACTATAGGCAGGATTTAAATTTTGCTGCATCCTGTGTGAAGGTGCCTATGAATTTCACCCCTATACTACTCACGCCCGTATGCACGTATGGGCGGGATTTGGTTAAGGGGGCACACTGTATGTAAAGCTGACAAGGAAGAGGTGAGAGGGGAGCCAAGAATATGACCAGAATGCATTCCAATGACCACGTGAAAGGGTATTAGGCCAGGTAATGAGGGGGGGGAGCCAAAGTATGACCGGAATCAAGGAACTTAATGCATTCCAATGACCACATCAAAGGAGGATACTAGTTCTAAGGAAACTAGTTGCTCTCCCTTTGATGTTGTGGGTACCATCATTGCTGACACACTTTTCATCATAGCAAACAGAAGTATAGTCCTGAGAGGTGGTGTCGACAAAGGCTAAGTTGCCCAGACAAGTATCAACATCTGGCACCAGAGATCCATCAGCAAATGAAGTTTGGAGTCTGCGATCACTATCCACAAGTCTGCAGTCCCGGCTCGGATGGCTTCTGTGGATGCCTGGACGCACATTGTGGATGCATTTTGCTCTATCTCTGTTTTAGTACCTGATGAGGCTGTAAGGCCCAAACAGGTGTCGTGCAGTGTGATCACTGAACCATCATCATCTGGAGATCGATTATGCCCCCATCTATGGCTATGTGAAAACTCTGTGGGTACGGCACTGCCCTTAATAATCGGAATTTGATAACATAGTGTTGCTGTTATAATTATACAGTAGGAGGTTTGTTAATGGCCTGGTTGTAATCACAGTGTGTGGGCCATGTACTGGTGTTTCCAGGTGGCCTGGGAACGAGGCTAGCCATGTAGTCTCTGGTGTAATAATAGTGTATGACATCAAGTGGCAATGGGGCTAATCTCAGGCCCAGCCGAAACCTACGGATTATCCGTCTGGCGACTTTCAGCAACATTCTCGGTCTTCATTTAAAATCCATAGCTCCAACTAACCACCTGAAACCGGACAGAACCGAAAGTCCTACACGTGACTTCAAATACGTAATTGCAAAAGAAATTGACAACTTCTCACTACTATCAAAGAATTCTCTACGATTTCATTGGCAGTCTGAAATTCCTGATGAAAGGGTGTGAAATTGTTCATTATTCTTAAGGTTACAGGATACCCAATAACTAATAATTAAGTGGGCATGACTTCCTGTATTGGGCCAATTAAATGGGCGTGACTTCCTGTACGCATGCGCCTAACCAAGACAGCTGCTGTCCTGCCATAGTGAAGACGTGGTAATGATGGCCACTGATTTTCGACGTCAAACGTCTTCGCTCCTGTTCAGTGTAGGGTGTGCGCTGTTACCGCGAGTGAAAGTGAGGTACCTGTTGCAGTGCCAGAGACAGCTGAGCAGCGATAGTCGGCTCTTTCCGTGAAGTAGTACGTGCTGAAAGGGGATGGTTTGACCTCTGTGACTTCCATTTTCGACTTCCGTCAATTCTATCTCTCATCGTAGACCTCCCTGGGCTTTCACTATGGTCTCTGTCACCACCATCAGCAAGGTAGGTCTCGATAAAGTACGATTTGTGCTCTGAATGTCCCTTTCTATCTGCGAAATTTGACGTCAAAAAATCCTTGTAAAAGAGTCGTACGATAACTGCACGCAGTGCATGTGCCCTAGCGCTTGTACCGCTCATCTCCGCAGCATCCAATGGTACATCTCTTGTACTTCATAGTGTGTGGGCCTTGCTTACTAGGGTGAGCCAGAACGAGCTCCACATTAGTTGTAAAACTAGGAAGTCCCGCCCACTTAATTAATCACCCGTTAATTACATTTGGGTATCCCGGAACCTTAATGAAGACCAGTGTTTCTGCTCAAAGTCACCTGACCCTCTTTCCCGCAAGGGGTGGGGTCTGGGCACGAGACTACAATGGAGCGGGGCCGCCAGCGTAGTCTACTGAATCTGTTACTGATAGGAGAAACTGTTGTTTGTTCCTCGAACATATCTTGGTCATCCAGTGAAGTCTGCTAGTATTGGGAGTTGATTGACTGATATGAGAAGAATTCAAGTATTGAATAATACAGAACGCTAGTGTGCCTGTCCCTAGTACGTATGGATCAAAGTATGTATGGAAGTACGTATGTCTGTACTGGTTATTTAAGGCATTCACTTTATGACCCTGTCTTCCATGTAGGTATAGCTGGCACCATGAGCGTTGGTGCCTCCGGTGGGAGGATATCGCACACCTTCGATCGAAAGAAGATCGACATCATGAAGGGAGCTAGTCCACGCAACAGGTTGCTAGGCCGAGAACGTGCTGGCAGCATTGATCAGCTGTACACTGGGAAGAAAGTTTCGAAACTGCCAGAAGATTTCACGGTCAAGATTGGTCCAAGGAATGTTGACTTGATTACAGATTTGGTCGTGAATGCGGAGACCGAACAAAGCCTTGAGCCACTGCGCTTGAAAGATAAACCCCAGCTGAGCAAGAAAGCGTGGAACAGGCTTAGTAACAAAAGCAGAACAAGGGCATCCGCTTCAGGAGGCGAAAATTCGGCAGATGGGACGCTACCCAAACCAGAGGAGGTTAAAGCTGCTGGTGGCAGACCAATGATGCCACAGGCACCACTGCTAGTGGAGGAAAGGGCAGCACAGACCGAAGAACAGACGCCACGGTATTCTCTGATGCCCCCTCTAAATGACCCCACCAGGATTTCTATGACCAGTGTGGATTCTGGGTTTTCACAGCCGCGTGGAATAGCTGATAGCCCTCTAACAAGTGGTAGTATGGCAGATGGGCTACGCAGGCAACCGCCTGCCCCTGATCCCACATCCTATTTACGTGTACGAAAAGGAATGGACTCCCTGAGGGTTGGGACGAAACACCATCGAAAGTCGATGCTTCTGTCAGAGTTATGCGTCGTTACGGTGACTGTGCCTACCGAAGTGGCACAAGGCCAGAAAGGAAGGGGAGCAATTCTCAAGTTTCGCTTCTCACCCTATACCCAGATCGAATTCCTTAGGGTGTCTATTCTGAAGGTATGTTTGAAGCCCTGCATCAGCATCCTCCTTCATGTGTGATGTAACCATTCTGTAACTAGATGGAATGCTGTAGTCATTAGCGAATGGGGGGGGGGGGGGGGGGGGGGGGGGGGGGGGGACATTGTCCATGCACACGTGGAATGATTAGCATTCCATAGGAATAGTGCACAATGATATACAAGAAGTATGCAGAACTAGCAGACTGGTAACCACACTATTTGCTGTTTGCCAGGGTTCAATTGCTCTATTGACATCTTACGTACCTGATGCTAAACAGCTTTAGTGTGGCGATATTCTCGGCGAGGCTGAATGGTGCTCAGTACAGGCGCATATGTACGTAGTAGTGTGTAGTGGCCTGTCATTAATTCACTCCCTGTCCTTGCATGCATGGAAATGAGAGCATGAAGCAGCCTTCAGCAGTAGGTCAAGCGCAGCTCACTTATAAGTGCATGTTAGCTGTAAGGCGCAGGTTCGATTCTCATCCCAAGCTACTCATTGTTAAGCAGTGAAGTGTTCTTCCGGAAACTCCGCCATTTTCAATCTTACGGGTGGAAAAAAGCTGCAATTCCAAATGAAGCACACTTCCTATCCAAATAATGTCATTTGAAACTAAACACACTAATTTATACTTGCTGTGGAGATACACGTAAGCATGCGTGCCTAATAATGAGTAAGTACGGTATTACTTACATCATACGTATGAATTGACCGCTCACATGATCACACTTTGTTCCATTTTTTTGCAGCAATTCCATGAGCGGTACGATATACCAGTTCCATCACTATCGAAGCTGCACCTATGCAGATTCTTAGAGGTAAGGGAATTACATACTGTAGTGCCTTGAATGTATGATCACACCTAGCCTCAAACCCAGGCGCGGAGGAGGGGAGAGAGCGCCTGGTATCCACTGTTTGTGCATGCGCTTAATTTCCCGACATTCCGGGAAGACTGCATCATCCCCGTGGCTTGTTGACGTCAGTTACATGTTCGTAACTGTGATGCAAGACCTAGACCAGACTGTTTTGTACCTCCAGCGACTTGGATGTGCAGCGATGATGCTTGAACTTGACTATACGAAGAGTCTCTGCATGGCTACGCACTGGTTTCATGTTTGCTGTGAAGCTTGCACGAGATGACAGTGTAGTCATTGTAGTCACATGCCTCATGGCATTGATGACAGACTAAGTTCCAAGCATGAGGGAAAAAGCTGCGATCATGTCCTCATGGTTTCTTGGTGTGGTATATAGACATCATTATTCACGCCTGGTAAATTTTGTGACGTCATCTGCATAAATCCATGTGGTTTTAATAATTAAGCCCATGCACAAACAGTGGCTACCTCTCCCCCTCCTCTGCACATGCTAGGTCGCACCACAGATTACAGATTAGTATATATATGTAGCCTATATAAACACATCAAGCTACGTAGCTCTTTATTCATAGTTACTGGCTGTATGTAGATGGTAAGTCCAGGCCCAGATCAGCTTACATCCACTGAAGGCCATCTGCATGTACACACACAGTGGATGGAGAGTAAAATGGAGTTGGCGGGAGGGGAAAGCAGCTTGCAAACTCCTCACATCTACTGCTCACTAACCAGCTATTCCCGCTTCCTAGCAGCTGCCACATGTATCTCCACGCAAGTGTTGATATGATGTAAGGGGTTCCCCTTCTGTTAACAACGGTAACCTTCATTTAACCTCAGAGGAGAATGCACGGCACCCATACATTCGGTGGGGTAGCTATCCCCCTTTATACACAGCTCTATTGGCAGGCACCTGGGATGGACTGCTCCAGGAGGTAGCGTGCGCATAGGCTAGCCCCTTTACTGTGTAGCCATTCAATCCATCCTCGCTTTGGGAGGACTACTGGCACAAACCCCCATGTGTAGGTGAGGTTTAAGCCCAGGCCCAGTGTATGGGCGACAGTTATTGGAGCCCTAATCCACCCAAAGCTACATGTACAAGTAAAGATGGTGAGAAGCTGATATCACAGCTACAGAGGAACAACAGACAAACTCACTTTCGCTGGCTGTATAAAACAACAATGATGTACGTGCATAGTGGAATACGAGCATGAAGATTTTGCAGTAGTGACACTATACGGGCAGACAAAGGGGCTGCTCCTGTGGCATCCTAATGTATAACAGGAAAGCTGCACTGGACCATCGATCCAAGGTCTGGATTACAAGGTCCTCCAATCCAGCTGCTATGATGACACCTGCAAGGCACGCAGTGGGGGCTGACCTGACTGAACAAACCAAACAGCTTGCCACTACCGAAATAGCTGCTGTGGCAGCACTGATACGAAAACTATGACCAGCAAATTGGTCGGCTGGTAGGCCCACTTTGGAAAGTGCATTGCGTACCTCCGAGGTGAAACTGGCTTGATAAGCGACTTCCTACAGGCGTCTCTGAAAAAAGGGCCGGGGACGCTTCCTCATGACCCGAGGTGAGCAAGAACAGTGGTAACTGGGCATAACGGGGTGCCGGTTTTTCCTATAAACACGCCCACTCCTGAGTCAAACTGTTAGACCTATTGAGATAGGAGTGAACAGATGACGGATTGACCAAACTATCGACCGCCACATCACCCCACGAAAAGTGAATACTAGAACCAAAGGCCGCAGCAGATGGTACAATGATTTTGCTGGAGCAAAAGAACCCCAAAAAACAAACAGTGGCTGCTGCTCATAAGAGTAGACAATCGTGGTTGACGCTGACCTCCCCCCAAATATTTTTAATTCCACCTAGTGTGACAGATAGACAGATCTTGACGCGATTGGCTCTAGAGCGTGACTGAAGGTGTCGTATTCCCATGAGAACAAGTTTCAGGCATGGTTAGTGACGACGTGTCCCGTAGATCCTAGAGACCCAATGAAATTTAGAGATTGTGAATAGCTGCTAGTCTATACAGTATGTGGTCTATGTAAGTCCTTATTGTTGAGCCAGAAATGCAGCAAACTGACATAGTACGTAGTTGTTCATTGAGGTACAGTTATTAACTTGGCATAGGCTTCAGTGAGGAGATGGGGGACGAGAAGGGTCCCTGTAGCCTCTCCGGGTTGGACATGCCACTGCAGGGTGGGGTAGAGAGCAAAGGTTATAGAAGTGTTGATATTTGCACCTGCAGCTTCTGCAGAAGTGCTGGCAGAACTCATGAGATGATCCTGGGTGCTCAGGAGGATTCCGGTCAGGGGGTTTATTGTAGCCCCTAGGCATGTCTGCAGGCTTTCCAGGCAGTTGGAATTTGAGTCGTTCTTGCTCAGGCAGTGCAGGCAACGGGGGATGACCCTCGCCCTGCCCGTATATTATAGAGGGCAATCCGGGATGTACCAGGCCAGACTCATTGTCATGGCAGCTTGAGTCAACAGTGCTGCCGGGTTGTTGTGCACCAGCCTGGCATAGCCGCGTGATTATATACATGTACCGTAGTGTCCCGTTAATACGCCCCCCTATTTTGTACACTACATCCAGCCCAAAGAGGGGAGGGGGCGTATTTTCGAGTGCGCAGTTAGTCTCGATTATACGCTCCCTCAAAAAGTTTTGCTACGTTTATGACACTGCCAAGGTTCATGTTCACAGTTACAAAAGTATAAACGATCACCAGTACTGTTCGTGTTCATCATGCGTGGTCTCCCTACATTGGCAAGAAGAGCTGCACTTCAACTCGAGGGCCATATTACATTCATGACGAATTCGCTGTAGCCATCCTCAAGAACAGCAATGCTGTTGGTCATGAACCACAGAACATTTCCTGGTATTTCCTGCGGAAGAGTGGCAGCGAGATGACTTGTACCATCAGCGGTCAACGGTGACTACTCGATCTGAGAGACGATCTGCAAAGTTGCGAACGTGTAGGTTAGATATTCCAGAAGACGCTCACCAGGGGGGGGGGGGGGGGGGGGGGGGGGGGGGCATTATAACGAGTAAAACTACCTTGTGCAGGAACTTGGACGAAAAAGAGGGGGAGGGCGTATTTTCGAAGGGGGCGCAATAGCGGGACACTACGGTACTTAACTACGTACCTGACGGGTAGGAGCTAGGGATGAGATCGGTGGGGGACCCTGAGCAAGTTTCCAAACAAGAGTAAATTATAGGGGGCAGAATCCGGGATGGGCCAGGCCAGTCTCTTTGTCACGGCGACTCGAGTCAACAGTGCTGCCGGGTTGTTGTGCACCAGCCTGGAATAGCCGTGATTATATACGTACATGTACCTAACTGCGTACTTGACGGGTAGGAGCTAGGGATGAGATCGGTGGGGGACCGGCCATTCCCGGATCAGGCAGCTGGCTCGTGGGGGGTAGACTCTGAGCGGGTTTCCAAACAGGCACTCAGCCAGGCCAGCTGCTCCTAGGAGAAAGGGGGAGTTTCCACCGAGGGTTCCAAGGGAGGATCCATCATCGAAGCAACTTGCAAACTCCTCACATCCACTGCTCTTTAACCAGCTATTCCCGCATCCTAGCAGCTGCGAAATGTATCTCCACACATGCGCCAATATGATGTAAGGGGTTCCCCTTCTGTTAACAACAAATGCCTATAAGGAGGCTTGAAGCAGTGTGAAGGCAGCTGCATTATTCACCCTCATTGTAGCCATGCACTGACTAGTAACTTCTATTCTTGTGTTGCGTTGACCTTGCTATGTTTTGTGTTCCTTTGAAGGATGAAGAAGGATGGGAGTGGCTGGAGGAAGACCAGGCGTTGCATGTCTATGAGCTCCCCACAGAGGTACAGAGACCACTTGTGTGTGAATAGCTAGCTTCTGGGTTTGTTTATATGCAGTCAGCAGGTAGCCACAGACCATATATACGTATATGTACCCATACCAATACATTTGTACTATAACCCATGGTCATGCATTGTGGGTTTGAATAGCTAGCTTCTGGGTGTGTTTCTGCGGTCAGCAGGTGACCACTGACCATATACCCGTATGGACAGCCTCTTGTTCTTTTCAGTCTGTGACCATTCTGGTTCCCATTCTAGTTCCATATGGTATATACGTACGTACATCTCGAAAGTCCTTGAATGTAACTCGCGAGTCCCTCGTTGTGTTTGACATGCGTATGACTACATGTACTTATCGCTCTAAGGATACTCGCTATGATATGCACGCTACCCTCTAGGACCCACTCACATGCATGCCCACACGCTCGATACGTGCGTGTGACTCTCGCTTGGATAAATTTTATATTACTAGCTGACACGTCACGTGTACACGCTTGCACTCGTTAGCACTCGCACGGATGCACATTATATACACGCACAAAATGTGCGCGTAAACACAAAATATGCAAGAACTCGTGAGGGCACCACTAACGCGTGTTCAAGGACTTCTGAGACTCCCCTTGTGTACAAGTTGTGCACCCTAGCCTCGTTCCCAGGCTCCATTCGCCAACCTTATTTCCCACAAAGTGAATGAAGTGGGGAAGGAACCTGGGTTAACTGAATGGGTTTGTGATTGCCCATCCACATCGCATAAGTGACATAGGGTGTGTAACCAGAAATAATGTGTGGTGTGTATCGCAGTATAGTTTCCTGTCCCCATGACCTGATCGTGAAGCAATGGTGACAGCCATAGCACCTTGAAAAGCCAAGCACCTTCAACAATTCAAGGATCACTGCAGGTAAGTACTTGCAATTCAAGTACTTACCTGCATTGATCCTTGAATTGTTGAAGTGCTTGCTAGTGGCTTTGGATTTGCTGGTAAGGCAGAGGGCAGCAATCAAGGTATATCTTAGCCGGCTTGAATTAGCCTCGTTCCCAGTCCCAATTCCAGCTTTTCGTTGCTTGCAGTACAGTAAAGCGGGGAGGGCCTGGTACAGTTCCTCACCCGAGTGACATCAAGTGTAGGAAGACTGTAGAAAGACCTAAATGAACGTGGGCGTACGTGGGCAGCAAGAAGAGCGAAGTACCAGGTAACATACCACACGTATCTAGCTAGCGGGGGGCGGCTGTCATACTCATCGAGCGTTGAACGTGTAGATGGTTGAATAACATGCAAAACGTAGCGTCCTCGTTCTGAAAATTTTGCCATTTGTCAATTACGTCATGCTCATGTGAGGAAATTAGGCCCTCCCCGCTTTACCGTACTGCAAGCGACGAAAAGCTGGGTGTGGGACTGTGTACGAGGCTAGCTTGAAATGACTGGAACTAACTACAGCACCTTTTATGGTGTTGTCCCTGAGTAGTAATCGTCACGCATGCACTTACACGGAAAATTACATCATCTCGCATGTGTGAACTTGTACCTTATAGCGTGTGAACTCATGTGTTCGCTTGTAATTGCACTCTGCCGTAAGTATATATGTGATTATAATGAACCACCATAACAACTCGGTCACTGATATTTGAATGCTCTGGTAGCTTGTGACTCATTGGCAAGTGAGGTTTCTGTTTTGTACACTGGAAATGTCGTACTGCACACTCCACTGTCTGGCCGATTCCTATGAATGCGGTTGCTTCCTATTCTAACAGATGACCTTTGTACCATTGCCAGCTGGCGATCTGCTAAGACTCCACTTCTGGAAGAGCTTCCCGTAGACTACTGGGTCAGTAGACTACTGGGTCAGTAGACTACTGGGTCAGTAGACTACTTGGTCGGCTGTTGAGGTTTCAGCTTCATTTCCCGGTGAAAATTGTTTCCACGAACTGATCTTTCCACCGTCCGGCATGGCAGCATCAGGGTACAAGGCTCTCATCTCATCAGGTGCTTGTGAGAGTCCTTCCTGTCTGCCAGTTTCAAGGATTAAACATTTCTAGAGAAGTTTGTTTCACTTTACTTCCTATGAATCCTGTTGTAGCAAGTGCACCATATATATCTCTTTGAAGGGACACCACTACATCCCCTACTGTACTTACAGATAGCTACGTATGCAAGGGACTTGAACCATGGATCCAGGAAGACCACCTTAGTCATGAATTCCAGTACATCTGGGTTCTTTGAAATGAGCTACTGTTGGCCCAAGATGAGAAAGTGTGGGCTACATCTGTCCTTGTGACTAAGCTGCAGGTTTCGTGCCCTTCAGTAGCAATGTACTAAACCCTCAGATCTAGCTCAGATGCATATCCCCTTCATCTGTGTCTCATTTGGTACACATGTGAGCTTCAGGTCTGAGCTAATCAGACATACGTGCGTAAGTGTGATTCAGTGCCTGTTTCTAAGCTACGTGTAGTCTAAACTCCATCCTATTTTTCTGCCTTCTCTTGTCCCCCCCCCCCCCCCCCCCCCCCCCCCCCCTCACTCTCAACCTTTTTAGTTTTCACTGACTAATCATGCAGGGAAATCTTCCGCCACCTGTGTTTGCAAGTATATAGGCTGAAAAGCACTGCCAGGGTGGTGGAGATGCTCGACTGGTGATTGAATTAGTAGTCAGAAATTGGGGCTCAAGAATTGCCATAATGCTGTGGAATGTATGCTCGAAACTACTTACACATGTACCAGCTCACCTTGGAGTGATAGTGCAATTAAAAGCTGTGTACGTATATATGTGCTTGGAGTGGTACTACGTACATCTTGTTTCCAAATGTAATTTTTTGTAACTGAGGTTCTATTTCAGGGGAATGTAGATGCATCTATACACTCCTAGCATACATATCTCAGCTGGTTGCTGTGCAATCCTTTGTGTATGACTTCAATGCCCACTTGGTTCTACTGGGTTGATGCATTTACGTAAGCCTGAAGCAACATTGCCGTAGTTACACAACAGAGTGTTTCTGGGAAGGTGTTTGTGGTCTCGGCCCATGTACGTATGGTGGGGTTGTCACCACGACGGCCAGTTGCTCTGCTACATGCAGTATATAGCAAAAAACAGTGCACAATGCAAATTGTATTAGTATTGAACGTAATGCCTTCTGTATGTGTTCAGCTTGCCTTTCATTACCAACCACTTTGGTTTTGGCATTGTACTTTATCTGTGAATTCCTTCAGCCCACAATGTTGGCACACTGCTGTAATATGAAGAGTGATTTCTTAGAGAACGTCATTTCTGTCTTAGAAGTTAGCTGGTGAGAAGGAAGGTGCTGTTGTGTGTTGGTATTCAGAAGCATAGAACTACGTAGGAAATCATGCCAAAGTTCAGACTGAGTAGCACAGTACTATCCCAGAGTTGTATGGACCTTCATCAGAATGGACAAGATATTGCAGCTGAAGATACCAATAGTGATTCCAAGCGATATAGCTCTTGCGGTTGCAGGAAACCTGATGTTGTTCACTGGAAAACCAAGGTGTGGGTACGCATGAAATTCCTCTCCATGACAATAATATTTTGTTGTGAAAAAGGGCTAATTGCAAAGTGGTCCAGTTACATAGGCTTATTACCATCTGTTGTCTATAATAGTAGACACCAGCTGTTCATACAGTTCATCTTCATAATTGTGTTTTCCTGACTAAGACGACTCCTGGTGGCTTGAAATACCATATTTCCACGATCAAATGCCTCACTCGATTAGTGGCCGCCCTTGAATAATAGCCGCACCTCCAGAAGGGCTAAACGAAATAAATGCCGCCCTTGTTTAGTAGTCGCGGCTAGTATTCGAACGGTCGGCGATCGATCGAAGCGCTTTGTCTAGCTAGCCCTTGAGGACCGTGACTATTTCACTGTGAGCGTGAAGAGTGGAGAATTAACTGATTGTTGGTCATATTCCCCGAGAGCTGTCTAAGCGTTTGGCATTTTCTGTGGTCTAGGCACAGGGGGCGGGCGACATGTGACCAGTGAAATCTTTCGTGACAGTAATGGCTTTGTCGTTTCCTACCGTTTTGTTAGGATGATTATGACAGTACAACACGGCCCAGGGCTGAGACAAAACTTCTTCTTTGTGCATACACGGTGCTCCAATCCGTTTCCTTGCTTCCTTGTTTATGCTGAGTGTAATAAACGCCGCCTTTGATTATTGGCCGCCCTCGAATAGTAGCCGCAGTAAATCGCGTGATGAAATAAATAGTAGACGTGCGTTTGATCACGGAAATACGGTATGCATCATGAAAGTACGAAACAGAAGGTTGCTAAATCTTCTTTGTTTCTTCGGCATTGTCTGAGTGTCTCACGATGGTCCTTGCATAGTTTTTACAGGGAGCGATCCATGACCCCGTCACTATTTCACAACTCTCTCCTCCTATTGATGAAGGGAATCTTCTGGCCTCCACATTTCTGGCATTGAAGCTTGTTGATTGGTCTGTACGTATGTGCATTCATTGGCCAAGAGCCGTAAGTAACTGTTTCTGAAACTGCACAGGATGGCTGCAGGGCACTTGTGTGAAATGTGTGCATGGAGTATTAAGAATCTATAGGCTTAATTTCAAAGAATATGATTTGGTTATAAAAGTTGGAGCTTGTTTAAGTAATATTTAGATACCACTTTGCAGTGCATTACGGGTTTTAGTGCACAAGTGCAATCTAGTTAACGGTCGAGGGCGAGGTAATGCACGAGCCGAAGGCGAGTGCATTATCCGCCCGAGACCCGAGTGCACTAAAGCCTGTAATGCACTGCAAACTAGTATCTAAACTACTTAGTGCAACTCACTGACCCGAAACAGCCATTGAGTTTGGGACATGTACGTACCACATTGGGGGTGGCCACAGGGTTTTACTCTAGGGGTGAGCAAACTTGAATCATGATATAACTGAACACCACCTCCATGGGGATAGCTTCCAACCATGCCCACCTCCATGGGGATACAGGTGTAGCTTCCAACCATGCCCACCTCCATGGGGATAGCTTTCAACCATGCCCACCTCCATGGGGATACATGTAGCTCTCAACCATGCCCACCTCCATGGGGATAGCTCTCAACCATGGCCCACCTCCATGGGGATAGCTCTCAAACACGGCCCACCTCCATCGGGATAGCTCTCAACCATGCCCACCTCCATGGGGATGCATGTAGCTCTCAACCATGCCCACCTCCATGGGGATAGCTCTCAAACATGGCCCACCTCCATGGGGACCATGCCCACCTCCATGGGGATAGCTCTCAACCATGGCCGTGAGCAAGACCATCACTTCATAGCGATTGTGATGCAAGTACACATTGATCCATCTTGGCAGTTAATGTTGTTACATTTTAGAGCTGAACCCTAGACCTGCCTTCACAACCTTGGCTTGCCAGCCTGTTGTTTACCAACACTGTTACTGTTCCTGTAAACTATTGCATACCTGTGTAATTACTTCCGTTGCATCATCTGATTTTCCACAAAATCTATTTCAAGCAATTCATGATTTCCCCCGAAGTAAAGTAAATGTTGATGCCTACTATTGCTAATATTAGCAATAGTAGGCATCAACATTTACTCGACGTCAGATATCCAGCAATAAACAGTTTAGGGTTAAATTTTAATGGGGAGTGCATGTATGTTCAACGTACGTACGTATGGATTCAGAGCCGCTGTGTGAGTGCTTGTATTCACTGGTTGCTTATTCCACTGTGATCTGTGGTATCATAGTCTATACGTAAGCACACGCGCAGCTGTTAGACACAGGTTCAACTCTCATCCCAACCTACTCTTTCTTAAGCGCTGGTCGCCTTCTGCCATTTCTGATCCAACGGAGCTATAATTGCCCAATAACGCATGGATGTGCATAATTTCAAATGACATTAGGAAGTGTGCTTCATTTGGAACTAATTTCTTCTTGTGTGGATGTCGCCATATAACATAATTTTAGCAATGCACATTAAGATTTTAACCGTGTGTTTGTCTGCCTGTGTGTATGTGTGTAATGGAAGTTGGATGTTCGTGGGGCGGGACTAGACTATAGTGACGCGTGACCTTCGTACTTCAATTTACTGATCAGAACCTCGAACGCGATCTGCAAAGAATGTTCGAGAACAGCAAGTATGGGCTGGAATCGTTCCAGAACAGCTGGCAGGGAGCGGCATCCAAAGTGGATGCAATCGGGGAGAAGCAGTTGAAGCGGACGCAATCGGGGAGCAGCAGCCAAAGCAGACGCAATCTGGAAGCAGTTGAAGCGGACACTATCGGGGAGCAGCAGCTCTGCACAGAGAGCTGTCCGGCACCGGATTACTCATGTAGGCGAACAAGGGGGGAAGTAGCTGAACGAGCGAAGCGAGCGAAGCTACTTGTATGTATTATGAGTTTGTAGCGAGCTGCCTTCCAGCAGTTCTCCCTGCATAGTGTAGCATGCAGTCATGGTCGATTCCTTCCATTCCCCTTTCAGTGCAAACTGGAGCTGAAGCCCCTGGAACCTGTCTACAGAGACGTCCGTGTAGTCATCCCTCAGCTGGAGTGCAGCATGTCCGTGGAGTATGACCAGTTCAGTACCGTGAGGGACGTTCTGTGCCAGGTCAGAGCAAAGTGTAATTATTTTCCTGTGTTCTGACAAATGTCAGGACAACTTCAGTTTTGGTCTGACATTAGCAAAATCTGGCCGGACGTTTAAAATTTGGTTGACATGTCACAGCTCATACATAATACAATTCTACAAATACCACAATTACTGAATGTGTGCATTATGTGTATAATCACGAGTCATATAATTGCGTAGCATATGCCATATCAAACTAAAAAATGGGTAGCTATGTCAGAGCAGTCAGTCTGAGGAGGGACAGGAAGTGACTAATGGTGGTCATCTGCAAGCTGCGAATCATCATCTTTAGCACAGTAAAGTATGGCTCAGCAGCCCAAAGAAATGACTTCCGCAGGAATTAACCCTTTAGGGCCCATAGCGCCTAAAGGCGCATAATTAGCGTCCTTTCACACTATGGCTTCTCACTTCGCGGTGACGGACAGCCTTCGACTAGCACTGGTCCTGGAGTCTTGTCAGTAGTCCCCCTCTGTATAACTACAGAATTAAGGGCGCCAAGCGTCTGGGCTGGCAGCTGTTACAGGCAGAAACAAGGCCGCCATTGTAAGTTGATCGAACGGTAAGCTAAAAAGCCTTATCTCGCCGTCAGTATACGCTTACTTTTTGGACCCTAAAGAGTTAAGGAAGCCCTGACGCTGACTTCTAGCAATGAAAGACTTGGCCGAGTCGGGAGTTCTATAGGCGTGGCCTATATACATCTACCGCGCGTGCATGGCGCTCTTCCAGCTGTAACATGGCTGGATATATGGCAAAGGGTTTGGCCATAACGAAGCACAGATCAAACTTCCTCCCCATTTGCGACCACGTTTCGAATTTCGTGATCCAAAGTCGACAAGCTTCGCCCAATCGTCGATGGTCAGCACTGCAGACCCGCCACTCGCCTTCGCGCGATCCACTCGCAGTCGTGCCATTGCCACCTTATGGACCTCGCTAGTACCATGGTCAAACACATTGCTCACTTTTTGGTTCGTTGAACCAGAGGTCCAGGCCCTCGAGAAATTCTTCAGCGACTCGAGACTGCTTTTGTACTACGGCCGTACGGCGCAGTAGCTATGTAGAGAGAAGCCACATGGTGCTTGTCCCGCTCGAGTTTACATCGAAGCCAGGACAGCGTTTGATGGTCCCGCTCGTGGTCATGCTGCCACTTTTCGAACGTAGCCTTTGTCACTTAGCGCTTGCCACACTTTGTGGAAGGTCCTGCCTCGCTAGCGCTCAATGGTCGTTTTCATCCGGTCATTCTGTCAGACCAGCACTGTAAATGGACGGACAATGCATGGAAATGCACGGACATTTGTCCGATGACCTACCGTTATAATTTGCTCTGCAGGTGATGAGTCTCACCGACCCTCCTCTGGACCCCACACAAGGATACTCACTGTATCACGTCCGCTTGAGAATGAAGTAAGCTGCTGCTGTTTTAGGTTGTCTGTAAATTAAACTATGTAGTGGATTGTAGCTTTGGTAGTCACCACCAACCACAACAGTAGACTTCCGTAACTTCAGTTATTAAGAGAATGGGGACGCTCATCTCCTCTCCTCCACATGGGGAGCACTTTGCGTCACTCGTTCTGTTTGGGTGAGCCTGAGGAGGCCCCACATATACAAGAAGTGGTGCGTATGGTGTATGTGTATTCATCATCACCTCAAAACCAACTTTGAATGCTTCTTTGTAGCCACACGCGAAGCTGTTGGTTGATGCTTGCTGCCAGGGTTCGAACACGACTGAACACGGCCATTTGCCGTCACCCTGTGGGTGATGCCCATGCACCCACCTCCCTGTGCACTACCCAGCCTCTCTCGCAGGAAGTGATGTCACAAAGCTTCTATAGATGTTAACCCTTTTCACCAGTATGGGGATAGATACGTATGTCCCTTCACTATTTTGCTAAAACTATATTTACGTGGGTTCCAATCTTTCATTAAAAAGGATTTTAGTGAATGCTTGATACAGCAAGTCAAATAGTAGAGTAATGAGAGGGGTTAATGGCTACATACATATCTCTCAACTGCTTCAGAATAGCCTCATTCCCACACCCAGCTTTTCATCACTTGCAGTACAGTAAAGCGGGGAGGGCCTGGTACATTTCTGGTAGGGTAGAAAGACCTAAATGAATGTGGGCATACTGGGTCTCAAAACAGCAAGAAGAGCGAAGGTACCAGGTAACATACCACACATATCTAGCTAGCGGGGGACAACTGTCATACTCACCGAGTGTTGAACGTGTAGATGGTTGAATAACACGCAAAACGTAGCATCCTCATTCTGAAAGTTTTGACATTTGTCGATTACACCATGCTCACGTGAGGAAATGTACCAGGCCCTCCCCGCTTTACCGTACTGCAAGCGACAAAAAAACTGGGTGTTGGACTGGGAACGAGGCTAGCTTCAGAGTTCTTACCGGCTAAAGTGGTTGACTGTCATGGCTTGGAAATTAGTCATAATCGTGTTCTTTGATTCTTCCCTATACGTAGTTTGGATGCCACTGAGAGCATGGTCTACTATCACATCCTACCTACTGACATGCTGGAGTGCAGGGTGAGTCCACTTGGAGTTTGAGCCGAGTCAGTTAGACAGAGATGGTTTCTCAAGTGACTATTAAGTGAGAATGCAAGTCCACATCTTGATTTGGTAACTTGCTAAGGAGGGAGGGGAGAAGGAGGGGGGTGGGAGGGGGAGGAGGGAAGGGGGAGAAGGAGGGGGCTGGGAGGGGGAGGAGGGAGGGGGGGAGAAGGAGGAGACTGGGAGGGGGAGGGAGGGGGGAGAAGGAGGAGGCTGGGAAGGGGAGGAGGGAGGGGAGAAGGAGGAGGCTGGGAGCGGGAGGAGGGAGGGGAGAAGGAGGAGGCTGGGAGGGGGAGGGGGGAGAAGGAAGGGGCTGGAAGGGGGAGGAGGGAGGGGGGAGAAGGAGGAGGCTAGGAGGGGGAGGAGGGAGGGAGGAGAAGGAGGAGGCTGGGAGGGGGAGGAGGGAGGGGAGAAGGAGGAGGCTGAGAGGGGGAGGAGGGAGGGGAGAAGGAGGCTGGGAGGGGGAAGAGGGAGGGGGAGAAGGAGGGGGCTGGAAGGGGGAGGAGGGAAGGGGGAGAAGGAGGGGGCTGAAAGGGGGAGGAGGGAGGGGGGAGAAGGAGAAGACTGAGAGGGGGAGGAGGGAGGGGGAGAAGGAGGGGGCTGGGAGGGGGAAGGGCGGAGCGAGGAGGTAGGAGGAAACCTAGCCTTATGAAACTGGGTATGAATGCAAGTCCACGTCCTGATCGGTGCAAATGCTGACCTGTTAGTGCAGCTAGGTCAGGATTAGACACCACTGATCCCACGGGTTCCAGCTGACTGGAGTGAGCGTTGGCAGGTCTGACGGGTTATAGTGCATGCCTGGAGGGGCTACATTGGTAGAGTTCGGCTGGTTGAGCATTGGGGCCTGCATGCGTGTTTTGCTCATGACAGCAGCAGTGGGTCCAGCCCTGCAGAGGGGGAGGAGGGATGGAAGGGGGGGGAGAGGGAGGGAGGGAGGGAGGGAGGGAGGGAGGGAGGGAGGAAGGGAGGGAGGGGGGAAGGGGGAGGGAGGGAGGGAGGGAAGGGGGAGGGAGGGAGGGAGGGAGGGAGGGAGAGGAGAGGGAGGGAGGAAGGGAGGAAGGGAGGGAGGGAGGGAGGGAGGGAGGGGAGAGGTAGGGAGGAAGGCAGAGTGGTGGCGAGGGAGAGAGGGAGTAGGGAGGGATGAGAAGGGAGGGGGAAGGGAGGAGAGAGGGATTGTCAAGTACATGGTCGCATAAATAAGTACAGTTCCTATCTGGACGGTGTTACACAATATCAGAGAAAACTCAGACAAGACAGTATTTATTATATCTATGTTCCATGTTTGATAGCCAATTGGGCACTAGTGGAATTAGCAGAAATTGTTCCCTATCATCAGACCTTCTGACTCAGTTATGGATCCCTGTGTTTGCGTAGATGTGTTCGCATTGGGTCGTTCATTTGAGGTTTACATTGAGCAGGTTTTATTGTGCTCAGGTCGAATAATTGTAGGACACTCCCACTGCGACGATTGCACGCCGGGAGATACAGCAATTGTTGATGCAGTCATATTATATGATCTGCTTTCTCTTTCATCTGTAGCTGTCAGTTGGTAAGCTACATTCAGTGATCCTCACTGTCAAGATTCCCTCGATTCAGAGCTGCAGAAAGGTGAAAGTCTGTCTTGATGAGACCGTCGGAGAGCTTATCAGGTATCAGCACATGTTGTGCAATGTGGGAGTTGCCTTGTTTATACGCAGGCCTTCTCACCCAACCATTTGTTGCTGGTAGAACTCGTCAAGTGCAGTGACGTACCTGGATGGTGGGTGGACGTGTAGACGATTAGCATATTCACAGAAACCCACAATTATTAATAAGCGAGCAGCTGACATTGGCCAGTCCTGGCAACAATTCTATGGTTCTGAAAGCCATGTGCAAAATTAATTTGTCACTCCTCCACTCGTTCACCCAACATCAAGGTGCTTCACTGAACATGATGTGTTTTACCAGCCCTTCCACCACATTAGTACTGCAAATGACATAAACTGTGGTGAGAGGCCTGGGTACGATGCTAGTATGGGAGGGATCCTGGGTACGAGGTTTGTAAGGGAGGGGTCCTGAGTACAAGGCTGGTGTGGGAGGGGTCCTTTTCCCCAAGCAGCAAAACTGTTCCCTCAGTAGCTATACTCAATGTGTATCTGAGATATTCCGTAAGGTGCGCCACATGGTATTTGGAACTTACTAAAGATGGAGAAGGTGTTTACTCAGAAGGGATGTATTACATTTTTCAAGTCAAATTTCCTATTGTACGTCATATAATATTACCTAACCTTTTATTCACGTATGCCTGTTTCCACACCAGTACTCTGATGCGTCGAGTTCCTGACCCAGACAGTCCACGTTGGACCCACATGGCCCTCTTTCTTCAGTCGAGAGATCCTTCAATTCTAGGCAGGTGGATGGACGACTACAGGTTTCTGGCTGCCTACAAACTGAAAGCCTCAGTAAGTGTTTGTCTCAGTTTTGAACCATGTTTTCTGGTATCTCCACCTGTAATGTGGGAAGCCTATATGTTTTCATCATGGAAAATCATTAAGGTTGCATATTGAAAGACTCACTTGGTTCTATCTTTTAGATTAGCCTAGCTCGCTCAGGAACATACCTAACCAAGCCAGCCACGCGTGAGTTGGCCACCCCAGGTAGAACTTCAACCGTCAATAACGAACTTCAGCATCCATGAACGAGAAATCTACGTGGTAGACTAATAGAGCTACACAAGCTAAGACCTTCAAGGTACACAGAAACTCACTAGCTACTCGGGAAGTTTTGCGTATAATCGGTAACGCTCTACCACTGTCTCTATGCGGCCATTATCAAATGACAGTCACGTGAAAACTGCTGGGCACACCCTCAAAATAGTTATTGTGGGCGGAGTCTACACCACTTAAGATCAGGCAGCTGCATGGTACTCGATATAAGACACTACATTGATCGCAACAAGCAATGCACATAATGTACTATCGTAATAGCATGATTATAATACAGTTATAAGGCTGTGTGACAGGAGACTTGATTATTCTTTGGGCATACAGCTGCAAAGAGGAGAGATAATTGTAGTGTGACACCAACACAGCACTCCTACATTCATCTCAGGCCAAGACTTGCATGCAGTGAGTGAGGTTACACACGAAGCTTGCTGCACGTAGTACGTAGCTACATAGTCTCGGTACCGAGACTAGTAGCTAGCTACACTCAACACGTCACATGGTAAGTGTTTAATAGTCCTGCTACGCCATTAAATTCGCTCCCAAGATAGCATACTATGACTTACCATCTGTTCGGAGTTGCCTCGAACGTCTGCCTACCGTCAGAGCTCTGTCCTGCCCGTGTGAGAGTCTGGCCCGCGAGACAACACACAACACTCGTTTGTTCAACGGTCACATGACAGTCATGTGCTGAGTACGCCGCGCGCTGCAATATTGGTGGCGCGCGTTGGTGCGGGCTGGCCTATTTCGACCCAGGCCTTACGTACAGTGAGTGGCAATGAAAGTCGAAGAGAGTGCTCGAGCTGATGGCACGACAAAAGCACTCGTATCTCCAGCACCAAGGTGAGTTTCGCTAACCAAAATTGTATGCTTGGGTCACTGCATGATTGCGATCGCGACGGTGTAGGCAGATTCTTCGTAGGCCATCCTAAGATAGCTGCATCCTACCTTCAGTTTATGGTTACATAGCTTTTGAACTGTGATTAGACCTTGTGTGTTTAATTGATCTTTATTACCCTTACGCAGGATGTGATAGAGTTCCGTCCCAAATATCGCCCAATGCAATGTGAGCTCCGAGTGTTCCCCCATGATCACTGTGGCGGCAGTGAGAGATCGTATGCAACTACAGAACTGCTTGTGGCCCAAGATGCTCTTGTCTCTGAAGTGACAGATCTACTTTGCAACTCTTCGTAAGGTGTAGTTACAAAAGTAGCAACCAATCATGACTCCATGTGTGGGAGGGGTCCTGGGTACTAGGCTAGTATGTAGTTACAGAAGTACCAACCAACTAAGTATGTACGTGTGACTCGATGTGTTTCAAGCGTATTTTAGGCTTAGGTGAATTCTGTGCTTCGTGTACAACTAGTGTTGCACCATTGATCGTATCAGCAATTCAATATCTTGAGGCGTGTGACAACCTTCACCAAACCGAAAGGCACCCATCGATCTTTGCCAAACAGGCAAGGCAGCAGTCTGCACGCCCATTGGCTGCTACAGCTGCTAGGTGATCCGGCAGCAGAAAGGCACCCACAAAATCCCCGTGGAAAAGCTTCTCAGCTTCACGGCATTCCTGAGGGTACTAGAGGGGGACAGAGAAAGTGTCTGAGGTACGGCAGATCACTGCCGTCCTGAACAAGTACCTGAAGTTTGCCAGCCCCAAGGTGGGATCCAGTCTGGCTTGACCTGCTGGATGCAGCCAAGGTGTCAGACTACTTGGATACTGTAGCGACTGTGCTATGATTGACAGAGAATTGTGTGCAGTAGTCAAGGTGTCTGTGTAGCTGTGTCTTATAATTATTGTACATATTGTTGTCCCTGATCACTTGTACACTGGTGCAACATTGTGCCCTGTAGCTATATAAAGGCCCATATTGTATCATGTATGAGAAGCTGCTATAACCTTGTATGACTCGACGGTGAAACTCTGCTGTTGCTCGCGATTTCGGGAATCGCGCTACAGTATGCATGCATGCTCTCAGTACACACTTTGCTACCCCCTTCAGGTCATTGGAGTATGATCCTCGGTTCTATGGACTGTTTTTTCATGATGACACCCAGCTGCCCGCAGACGTTTCCATGTGGGACCACCTTGACGACGTTGCACCTGCCTATCAAGACAGCCTAGTGATGCACATGGTGCACAAACCGGTGCAGGTGTCCTTTCAGAGTGAGGAGGAGAGGTGAGCGGGGAAGAGTGGTCAGGCAGACGTTTGAAAGCTTGATTTAGAAATGTGACATAATTATGGTACACGTCATTAGAAGTGGCACTGTTACTGCACCACATCTCTGCCAAAACCAAGCCCCTGAAGACCTATAAGCAAAGCTCTGGGATACCTATACGAACTCTGGATGATCTGTACGTACGTGAAGACTCCGGATGATCTGTACGTACGTGAAGACTCCGGATGATCTGTACGTACGTGAAGCTCCAGGAACTTTTTGGCAACTTATACGTATGTGCATACCAACCCCTGGCACTCTTTTCAATAAACCTTCCACTTCTTTGAAGGTAACCTTCCTGTTCTTGAAAGAGGCATAAGCCAATTTATGGAAGAAGCCTTCCAGATTTCAGTGAAGCTCCTCCACAAACGCAATCGCAGAAAATTGTTCCGAAGGATGGTGTCATTAAGACGTGTACCGTAGTCTGTTTCAGCTCCTCTCTCTCACTTTATACACCCTCTTGTAGCGTGGAAATTATCAGTGTGGATTATAGCGAGCCTTGTGATGTGGTCAGAGACCTGCTATGCAGGAAGTACGGAGTCCGACATCAGTCACACTATGGTCTTCAGTACGAAGGTACGTACGTATACTCAGCGTGAGTTTCATCATCATAGAGTCGGTAGGCTCTGTGTGTAGGGATAGAGCGGACATGCAATAAACGTGGAATGAGATACGTAGGGATGTTGAAACACAAACCAGTTCAGTATACAACCCTCCTACATACTTTGTACATTATTGGAAAGATATGTAGGGTTGTGTAGTCAAACAGTTCATTCAGTATACAACCCCACACTACACATCTTTTCATTAATGAATAATACAGAACTGACTGTTTTGTGCTATCACCCCTACTTCGTTTCCTTCCTTTCTGCCGTTCTGCTATCCCTAGTACTAAAATAGCTAACAGGCATCCATAAATGTAAATGGTTTATCCGCAGTGTGCACACACATACGTACGTATGTAGTGGAGTGGATGTTGTGTGTGATACATGTATGTCATATGTTTCTACCACCTAACCGTGGGAATTGCAACAGTAGCCACCATTGCTGGCTTTGACAGTCATTTAAGTGTGCATTAATTGGAACGAGCTACAAGCTAGTCAGCTTCGAGCAGCCTGGGATGAAATAGCAACTGAAGTAAGTTTATAGGATTGTGGTAACTAGGCAGATAGAGTGGGGCATGCCACAGCGAGTTCCAACCATGTGCTGGCACGTGCTGTTGTGTTCTGACTGTTCTTTGACTGAACATAGTGAACACATGAGGAACAGTGGATGGTTCTCCAAGTATCACATGCATGAAACGGGAACTATGAGTCAGGCTGCACACACCGTAGGTATGCATGTGCTACACTGATCCAGTGAACTACGTATGTGCTCAGTAGGACAGGTGGTCGTCATGGGCAAATGAAAACAATCTCATGGCAGCATATTCTACATCCTACTATAGGTATACAACTCAACCTGTCTGTCTCCCTGCACAACCAGGGAGTGCTGGAACAAGAGCAGATCATTCTTGCACCGCTGGATGGCAAGCAGCCCTTCTTACCCACCTCACAGTCTAGGAGTGCGCTGGACAGGAGAAAGTCTCCTAAAGGCAACGAGGTATGTAAAGATTCCGTATAATACATGTAGTGCTGGGACGATATACTAGCCTCGTTCCCAGGCCTACCCCGTTTTTTCTGTTCTTCGGTTTCCGTTGACAATAATACACGGATGCTGAAGGGCGGCGAAAAACGCGGAAGGCCTGGTACGATTCATCACGTGAGTGACGTCAGGTGGACGCAAGGGTGGACGTAGGGGGGGCGGGGCCCGTAGTCGTTTCAGCAGGTCCTGAAGGCTGTTCGTCATCCAGTCGGCTCGGTTCAAACGCTCCGCGCCTAGTCGGGACTCGCAGACGATCTGCACAACTTCTTGGGCACTTTTAAAACTTATTTGCAGTTTGGCCCAACCGCAAATAAGTTTTAAAAGCGCCCAAGAAGTTGTGTAGATCGTCTGCGAGTCCCAACTAGCCGCGGAGCGTTCGAACCGAGCCGACTGGATGACGAACAGCCTTCAGGACCTGCTGAAACGACTACGGGCCCCGCCCCCCTTACGTCCACCTGACGTCACTCACGTGATGAATCGTACCAGGCCTTCCGCGTTTTTCGCCGCCCTTCAGCATCCGTGTATTATTGTCAACGGAAACCGAAGAACAGAAAAAAACGGGGTAGGCCTGGGAACGAGGCTAACGATATACCACAACTTAGCACATCGATTATTGTGAACTTAATGTATTGGGTAGTGGGTGGGATTGGTAGCAAACTATTGCAAGATTTTAAGTGTGTATTTGTGTGTGTGTATGTAACGGATGTGGGATGTTCGACCAACCCTAATGCTTTGGGGTCATGTCAGTCCAAGTAAACAATCAACTTTGGATTGCCTAATATTCTGTTTATGTTCTGTTAAACTTGGAACACACTATCTCAACTGTTTCGAGTTGCCTACAACCGCGATAGGCGATATCCAACAGTGACAAAAGCAACTTGCTTTGCAAATCCAATATAATTCACGTATACGTAATTATTATTCAGGGTTGGTGGGGACTAGGGTGCTCTGCTGGCCGGGCAGATGTCACTGCAGCCTGGGGGCAATCCGGTGCCTTGTGTGAGTAGGCTGAGCAGGTGGAACACACGTGGCGATAGTTACACCTGCCAGCATATGGGCACGTCCCCCTGTTCCAGGCGAAGCAGGTTGGACTGAACGGAGGCTTGCGCCAGGCTGATACGGGTCCACACTGTGTGGTGGCTGGGAGGGGGGGGGGGGGGGGGGGGGGGGGCTCTAAATAGGCAAGTGCACACTGAGTGCATGTGTGGTCTGCTGCCCGGAAGAGTGTACAAAAGGGGAGTGAGCCTGATGACCGATGCCCATGCATAGTGGACACTAGCAGGCTGGGGTTGACGGCATTCCGCGGAGGGGCCCGTTGCCAGCTGCTGCCTGAAAGCTTTATCATAATCCATCCATGTAAGTCCTCACTGACTCTGGGCCTGTTTGATAATGAGGCGTGCATATGCAAGCTGGTCCCTGGTGATTGGGTCGGATGTTAAGGTTGCCACAAAACCAGGAATACAATAGCACCAGATGGGTAAAGATGATGCTTCTCAAAGACGAGGACGAGTGGCTCCCACTATTTGGATGGAGGTTGGCCCCTGTAGCTCCTCCAGGTGGGCAAGGAGAGAGATATTGTCCTGGAGGAGCTCCTTCATTTCTATGAATCTGCCAGACCAGATCTCACGAGAGCAAGCAGCGCGTTGAGAGCGTCCGGGAGAGCCTGGCTTTGCTGGGCGGTGTTTCCCGCATCTCCCCTAGCTGCTTCTGACTGGTTCCCGGTTACCAGATGGGCGCCCCATCCGCAATGGGCCCTGGCTGAAGCTGGAAGTGGTGCAGCTGCCGCGAGCGTGGCCCCTCGCGATGACATCCGGGTTGGACCCCCACTAGTCGGGCGTCCTCGTCCTCTGCTTCTTCTCGGTGGCATAGTGGAGAGTACAAATATACTAGAGCTTGAAAAACTGAGACAGAAAAATCTTAGTAGATAGCTTCTAGGGGGCTTCACAGCTGCCAAATTGCACATGCGGCGCAGCCGCTGTGCGCATGCGTCTTAGCTGATCTGTGAGTTTGATTAGGATCTGAATTTGACCCGACCTCACCCCACCTCCATCTAACTATTTTTAAAGCTAGCTTTGAACATCACTTTAAGTGCAAAAACCGTGGTCCTACTTTGCACTAAATTCAACTAACTCATTCACATCTGATTCATCAGCTATACTCCGGTGAATATGTGTGTCACATACTGCTGTCTCCACGTCATCAAGATCATCCACCAAAACGTGCATTCATCTAAGACCACCAGCCCCATTTGTCAGCCCTTCGTGAATAAGACAGCACAACGATGAAACGTGCCAACCGTCGATCAAAATCCCACTTTCTTGGCAAACAGGAGCAAATCACTTGCTTCACAAGTAGAATCCACCTCCACCACCACCATGGGAATGAACTTGTACTCACCCTTTAGGTCCTCCAATCCTTTGATGATAACGGATCCCGATCGGTGGTTAGGGGAACATAGTTTCCACAAGCTGTGCCTTTGCGGTTCTTCAAGGCTAATTGGATAGTATACTTGTCTTCCCTGAACCGCATGGCCCCTAGTGATAAATTTTAATTACAAGCAACATTGCCAACCAACGGGGTAATGGAATCCATCATTTTGTTTCTTTCCAAAGATGGCTGTATTAGTGTCTGGGGAATTGTGCTGCTCCTGAGATTGTTTATGAGGGTGTTCTCTGCATAGGCAGGTCTTTCGGTAATAATAATAGCCCCTTATCAGACCTCCCACAGCTATGAGTAGGGGTATAAACGTCAATGTCAGGTGGGTCATCAGAGCATACACTCAAGTTGAGACGATTGTGTGGAATTGAAGTAGTGGAGAGAGCGTGTTTGCCTCTCCATTGTTTGGTTTTGTAGCTTAACGTTCTTGTCGAGGTTACCACCAACGATTTTGTATCCATGCCATGGCTGAGTAGAACTGGTAAAATTGTAGGACTGGATTGATCGAGAACTGTTTCTCCAAACTCTTGACTGGACGAGGAACAACGGGATGAGATTGGAAAGTACGGAGGGCTCACAGGTGAGGAAGGGGGTGACGAAACATGCGTATCAACCTCCATTCATTCTAGAGATGGTGGGGCATCTCCCAAACTCACACCTGACACCTCTGACAGACTGAAGCTGGCATCTAGAATGCTGCAACCATTTGATGAGGTGGTTGGTGGCATGGAAGCAAGCACCTGCAGTGTTGTGGGTCAAGATGAGCATCCAATGGTTCCCCCTGCAGTGGACGATCTGAAGCACTCGAGATCCATGGTAAGGCGAATGCTCGAGTTCAGAAAGCACCATTAAGTGTGAAGCCATCTTCTTCATTGAGTTCAATCCCATTGAAAGTCAACCATGGAATGTCATCTAGATCATCACCTTTTCATGTACGTACACTGCAGCTGAGCCTCTTCTTCTTCTTGTAGTGAAACTGACCATCAGATATACAGACGAGGGACACATGTAACAACCAGCGAAAAAATTAATACCAAAGTAAAGTACTTTGATTTAGCTTTAGTGTTAAAGGTGCTGCTACTATACTGAGAACAAAGTCGGCAGGTAATGAGTTTCATAAACAAACAACATGCTAGGTTGGTGAGGCGCCAGGGCAGTAGTAGAAATAGGTACAACAGTTGGTTTCCTCACTTTTGCTGTGTCATTCGTGTTACCTTGCGTAGTACTCTGAGGGAGCATATCTCTTCAAATGTGGGTTGGATGAGTTTCCACCATCACTCGAGTACCCGCTTGGAAGTTCACGATACAAGGAACTTCCAGTGAGGAAGATCTGCAGAGAACCGTCTGCTTGCTGACGGAGCACAGAATAGTTTCCTTTTTTTTCTCAAGAAAAGTGCACACACAGCTGAAATTCTTGGGGAACATGGCTGACGATTGTGGCCCTGTGCATCACTATCACTGTGTATTCATCTTGGGTATTGCTGGCTTCCCACTTACAGACTAGCTGTTCGCCTATCATGGGGTTCTAGATACCTTGCAATTAATACAGCTTGGCCACAGACACAGATTTCAACTCCATCTTCTTGGTCTCAGCAGCTATGGACACAGCTTTCAACTTCGTACATCTCCATCTTCAACAGCAACTGAAGCATGAGGAGTATCACATGGTGCATGTGGTTACATCATAACTTTTCCGATCTGTGCAATTGCCAAATTTAAAATTTTATACTAGCAATTTCTGGCCACTTCGCCAAATTTATTGGCACAAAAATTTCCCATGATTACATTGTCTTGATACCATTCTACGTCAACCCTGCCAGCAGTGGACTACTTGGCTGACAATCATTCACTTGCTTTGGGGTGTGTTTTAAGTGTGCTCTGAAGTATTATTGAACAATCACAGCTAAAACTATCTGGGATTATACATTGCACTTGGTATCATATTTGTAATTCCAATAGTATTCCCAAACCTACGTATGCGATCAGAAGTGAGCAATGGTGTAATCTTTCATTCTGCCAATAGCAGTCCTTTGTAAAGAGATCACAACATGTGCATAGGTTCATCCACTGTGCTGATAGGGATATTCTCGATTTTAAACAAGCAGCTTGCCTGTGTATATTGAACGGTATGTAAAGGGTACTACATACTACCAGTAGAATTTATAGTATTTAATTTTCTCCTATCTCGTAGGTTGATGTGTCCAAGAGATCATCGATTGTGGATGGTAAGCACGATTGAAGTAACTTGAGATCTGTCCATTTTGGGAATGTTCCTTTGAGTATGCATGATGAAGAGAGATCTGGGAAATTATTGTGTTTGTTTGAGTGTGGAGCGGTTATTATACCCTTTGTAAAAAGTGAAAGCTGTGTAGGGGACAATTTAGATGCCAGACATTTGATGAAAAGAATCTGTCCGTTTTGGGAATATTCGTTTGAGTGTGCATGATGAAGAGAGATCTGTCCATTTTGGGGATGTTCATTTCAGATGAAGAGAGTACTCTGTGTGTTCTACCAACCTTTGTCACAGTTAGTTGTAGCAGGGACATCTGCATTGCTATAGGATTCTAAAAAGGCTCCTCCTCCAAGACATGTACGTCATGTCTTCAAGGAGATAGAGATTGTTGTACCAGGAGAAATTCTGGTTTGAAAGTCTCTTGTCAGGTGTCAGGTTTAACACTAACCAATCAGAACCATCACGAATGACATCACCTCAATTCTGATTGGTTACCTTTTCATTTTTAAGGACTTGTACGTAGTTAGCCAAGAAATCAGAGTACTCATGACCAATGAATAGACAACCATGTATGTAGTGGTGTGTGAGTCTTTGAATACTGACCAAGTTCTATAACAACAAGCCAACCCAGCACTTCATTAAGGAAGCTATTTTTGACATGTATTTATTCTGTAGATTCCGTCAACATTTGGGACGAAGGTCCTGACAGTGAGAGAAACCTCAGGTTTGACAAGAGGAAACCAGGTGTTGTGGTGGGGGCTACGTTCAACAAACTAGTGGAAAGAATTACCAGCAGCAGAGACCATGGTGAGTGCATTTTTTGTTTAATGGGAGGGAGGCCAGGTGCATCCAATGTAGTACGTAACTAGCACATGTACGTACGTAGGTATTCCGTGCAACTAGAAGCTGTCCAGAAATTCGCCATGAGAGTGTGTACTAAGCAATGGTCCAGTAACTACAATGCTCTACTCAATGCATATGGAGTTCCCAGTCTTAGACAAAGAAGGCTTATTCTTAAGCTGTCATATCATTCTAAACGGCCGCTACTCACTCCCTGATCCATTTCCAGTCGAAACTCGGACCACCAGCCACTTCACAAGATCACACAGACATACTTTAATAGTACCAAGAGCTCACACCAACTCGTACTTCTACTCTTTTTTCTGTGACACTCCTCGCACGTGGAATACTCTACCCTTGCATGTGGTGGAAAGTCCTAATGCAGACATATTCAAGAGAAACCTAACTAACTGTCTCACTAATTAATGTTCCCATTATATTATTTGCCTATAACTATAGATAATTTTGGGTACATACCAGTATTAGCTTGTATGCTATTTATGTATCCCTGCCTTTGGCTAAATTACACTCCTGGTAGGGGAAAAATTGTGCCGCGTAATATAATCCAATATAATATATATAATGTTTGAGTACTTAGGCTTGGCCTACAGAAATTCTGACTACACCGCCGTGATCGCTATCATACCCTGACCTGAATGTAAAAAGTTGGTGCTGAAACTCACCTTGGTGGTGGAGATATGAGCTCTTTTGTCTCGCCGTGGTCGCCATTGCTCCAGCGCTCTCTTCGACTTCCGGTGGCAGTACCGTTCTTAGGAAAGGCACACGAAGATTCTGACCACACGGCCATGATCGCTGTCGTTCACTGACGCTTACATGCCCAAACTCACCGTACTGGCTAAGTTGTGAGTGCTGTAGTAATGTCTTGTCTTCCTTTTGGTCGCCATTGCTCGCGATCGTGGTTGCCACGTGGCATGTGCGTTAATTGGAACGAATTACACTACTTAGCTTGCGCTACGGCGAGTCGCAACCGGTTGCATCGCGGCTACCAGGAGTGCGGTTGCCCCTCGTTATTATATACAAAAAAAGTACAAAAAAAAAACTGCTCATGTGTTACCTGGAGCGGTTATATACCCTTTGTAAATAGTGAAAGCTATGTATGTAGGGGACAATTTAGATGCCAGACATTTTTTCCTTTGCAGATCTGGAGTTTGTGAAGACCTTCCTGTATACCTACCAGTCATTTGCAACACCTGAGAAGCTTTTAAAGAAGTTGATCGAGCGCTACAATGTGGTTCGACCAGACGGGATGTCGATCAGACAGTTTGCTGTCTTGAGACAAACCATCCAGGCGCGGGTGATTAATGCCCTCAGGCTGTGGGTTGACCTCAGTGTAGACTTCAAAGGTATGTGTAGGCTTGTGCATTGTGTAGGTATGTGTGTATTGGTGCAAGCAACCTGATGGTTTGCTTTTGAAGGAGAGGAAGTATGTGGTATTGTTATTGTAAATAGTCCGTTACACGAGGAATGTGCAGTGTCCCGTATTTGAACGTGACGTACATATCCGGAGTGCATTCCTGCACCAATTTGGGGTTCTCACTATTGCAGTCAACAGGATATACCTATTTTGCTGTGCTGAAACTTCCTGACAGTACTGTATATACGAATTCAGCGAATGCCAAAGGAAATTCGATCTTTGCCGAAGTGAACAGTGAAAGTATGGTGGCAATCAAGCGAACGCACGCGTCAAGCTACAAGACAAGAAAGACGGACTGGTTTTCAAGCGATGGTGGAGTGCAGAGGTAATTAAGCCTGGGGACACATGAAGGGGGGTATACAGTTTATGAACATTGCTGTCTGACTGTATAGGCTCTGGGCTGGACTCACACGCACCTGTAGACCAATCTAGCACGTCACTCTGAACCTCTGGTAGCTAGGTAGCTAACTACTAATGTAGTTGCTTATCTGGCTTTGTTGACACATTGAAACACAAGCCTGGGATATCTATCATGGCTGATCGTGGATTTACAATACAGGATTAGTTGAAACCATTTGGTGTTAACTCATGGAAGGAAGAAAGCAGCTACCAGCTGAGGATCTAGGTCATAAAAGGAAGGCATATAGCATCAGTACGGATTCACATGGGGCTTGCATTTGGACAGAACCATTCTAAAGGGAACACTGCCTCTGTCTATGACTCAACTTGCCAACCAGATAGTTTGTGTGTGTGCTTGGCTCGTAATACTTCCAGCCAGCTTTTGCTCCCCTTCCTGAATATGAACAGTCTGACAAAGAGGTTGAAAGCTATTACCCGTGTGTATATGAGAGTGACTACGATGCGGACCAAGAAGACTGTGAAGATGAATTATAATTGTGTTCAATATTGCCTTTCTGCCAAAATACCAGTTGAATGCATAATCAGTGTGATCAAGGTGTTGAATATGTTAAGGTTACGGGATCCCTGCGCGTGGATACGCGCACCGTATACTTAATTGAGCGCTATTTCATAGTTTTTTGTCACCATAAATAAAGTCGTGTGATCCGACCTGGACTTGGAAGACCGTATTGAAATAGGCACAAACAGTATAGAAAGGGCCCGGCGAAGCGTTTTTGTAAATGCTGACGACTGTTTCGAAGTTATACGCCGCTGTCTGCCAAAGACAGGAATCAAGATGGCGGTTATTCGCACTCAAGGGTCTTTCTTTCGAAGACAGTTCAACCTGCTGCTGTTTCGCCAGTGAGTAGTCGCTGACTGAAAATGCTCACCCTCAAGGATCTGCAGAACAAGGGACTGAGGTGGAGTGGTTGGTAACCTGCGACGGACTGTGACACTGTGATGCAATACCTACATTCAGAGTAACATACGGCAGACTGATTTTGATCTCAAATGTCCTGCTCAATTTGCCTTAGTTTGAGAGGTGAAATGTGGAGGCTCTTTTTGAACTCCTGAACCCTCATCTGTAGTTCCCCTTTGGTATGTAGTTTTGGTGGAAGTGGCTCACTCATGAAGAGTCCAACATGAGGGACACACAAAGCCTTTCCCAAGCACCTTTCCCAAAAACTCCTTTAAGCTGATCTTGCGCTGCGTTCTGGCACTCCAGTGATCTTGGATTGAGGGACTATGTGGATCGCTTTCTCTCCTTGCCATACACATGGTTGTGGAATGTTGCCTCAGCCATCTTCATTGTACTCTCCTTACGTTTACGGGGAGGCAGCATGCAAATGTAGGATGTAATGGGCAATGCATCCTCCTCAGATTCGCTGGCTATGGCATTCATAGGAGCTGGAAAGTTTGGACGCATTTCAGTATTCAGTAACAGAATCAACTCTCGTACACTCCCTAGCAGCAGGTAGACACGATACAAACCTTCATTGACTTTGTCATCTGGCATCAGTACATGGGATGTTTGTACTACCAAGAGTAGCTGTCATGGTCGTTGCTCATGCGCAATGCATCATCTAGCAACCATAACTCAATTTACAGTAACATACCATACTCATATGTACATACTTACCTGTTTGTGTGTCTTGGTAAGAGAGAAGCACTGCCCTCTTCTTGCTCTCTCTTGCCCTCTTCGGTAATTTCATTTGCCGAGAAGAAGTGTCCCGGTGCCCAGTGACTTAATGTACTGTGGCCATACCATACGTACCGTACCTCCTTGCCTCCATCAAACTCTTCAAGGGTTGCTGTCATGGTCATTGCTCATGCGCAATCATTACTCAATTTACAATGACAATACCACACTCCTACCTACCTGTTTGTGTGTCTTTGTATTGATGTACGTAGTTGTTGTGTGGTCATTCTATGCTAGAGACTGTTGTTTGCTGACTCAGTTAACTACCATCTTATTTACTTGTGTTGCAGACAATGCTGGATTGCAGGATGATGTCCTCCAGTTTGCGAACATGGTGTTACTACTTGACCACCCGAAGCTGTGCAAGCCCCTGAGAACAAACATCCTTACAATTAAGGTATTGTCTCATGTTGGTACAGGTTTAACTTCAGGTGTCGTGTGCTCAATGAGCATGGTAGGAGGGAATCTGATAATTTATTATAATCCTGAATGCAGATACTAACCATTCTGACCTTGATGAATATGAAACAGTCAATAAACTGAGTAATCTTGAGGGCCAGGCCACTTCTGTATGAGTCTGGTGAACTTCTGGACGTTTGTAGCCACATTCTGCCGGCTACTCACCAATCAGGTTGCAGATCTTTGCAGACTATAAACTTAGATCTGGGATTTGAACCATGAGTCGATTCAAGTTCAACACATACGTACGTCCACTGATAGAAATACACAATGCACAGCGAGAAAGACGATTACGACGGAAACACTACTTAGTACCTGTTGAAACTGATTATAGGTGGTAACATGACCGGTAAATGAGCAAGTGTTTGCATGTACAGAAATGATTTTGTGTATACAGTTCCACTCATTGGTCACCAGGGTTGTGACCTTAGCAATTGTCATTTTGCACTCTGCAGGGTGTCATTCAGAGGAAGAATTTAAAGACGTTCCGAGATCCTCCTCCACCTGTCAAGGTATGCACTGTGTGTACCTAATCTTCACATTTTGTTGGTCTGCACCTAGCTATCACACATGCAGGATTACTGTAAGCTGTACCTGTAAGCAACTTATACATTACAAGTAGCTGAGCTCGCTTCGCTCGCTCAGCTACTTCCCCCTTGTTCGCCTACCGTGCGTAATCCGGCGCCGGACAGCTCTCTGTGTAGACTGCAGAGCTGCTCCCCGATTGCGTCCGCTTCAGCTGCTGCTCCCAGGCCCGATTGCGGCATCCACTTCAACTGCTGTTCCACCTTTGCCTCCGCTGCTGCTCCCCGCTTGCGTCTGCTGCTCGCCGCTTAGCGCTTGCATCCACTTTAGCTGCTGCTCCCGATCGCGTCCACTTCGGCTGCTACTCCCCGATTGCATCCGCTTCAACTGCTGCTCCCCGATTACGTCCGCTTCGACTGCTGCTCCCCGATTGCGCTTGCTGGATTCCAGCCCATGCGCGGACCCAAAGTTCTCAAACATTCTTCGCGGAGTTCAAGGTTAAGTAAAGTACGAAGGTCGCGCATCACTATAGTCTAGTCCCGCCCCACGAACATCCCACTTCCGTTACACACACACACACACACAGACAAACACACGTTAAAATCTTAATGTATTGATGTAAATTCTCAGCTCATTGCGCTTATAACTAGGTATTTGTTCTCAAGCTCATATACGTAGTAGCGTTGGTGTTCACTACTAATGTGATGTTCAGTGCTAATGTATGTTTTGTCTCTTTTGCAGTTTCCCACCAGTTCATCTCTAGTGCTCAGCATCTTTGATTTCGACCCCGAAGAGATAGCAAGGCAGATGACCATCATTGATTTCAGCCTCTTTGCCAAAATCAAGCCGGCAGAGTTACTCAATCAGGTGAGGTGATGAAGTTTTCTTGGCTGGAACATTTTCCTGCTATATAATTCAAATGTACAATTCAGCTAACCTAGTAGACCAGAGTTAGGTACCTGTAGGCGCTCTAATTAGCTGATTCTGTTCTTGTCAGATTGTGTCTTTTGCTTTTGACGCTTCTGTGCCTGATCAATATTGCTCTGGCCAGATCCCATGCTTGACTGAGATTGAACACAAACTCTGACCTACGTATAGTCATCAACGTTGACCTGGTACACGCTTTGCGTCTGTGTCAAGACGGTGGACATAGGGAGGATCCGGGGATCCCTCCCATAAACCAGGTAAAAGGTGACTCACGGGTTGATTCTTGAGCTGAGGAACGGTAGGCGAACAACAAATATGGCAAATTGGTTGTCCCAATCCAGACGTTTGTCTGACGCTCACTTCGCAATCATCTCAATCAGGGTTGAGTTGAACTTTGGTTTGCTACCAATCCATCCGTTTGCGGATGATATCCTAGCTGATGTGTTCAGCTTTTTCACTGTCAGCAGCCGACACACCTCCTGCATAAGAGTAGACAAGAAGTTCTGACCTCTGTCTGATAAGAGCTCGTTGGGAATGCCATGGCGGCACACTATCTGCTCCACAAACAACCGAGCTATGGTGTTAGCAGTTTGGTCAGTGGTCGCATAGACCTCAGGCCACATCGCCAGGTAATCCATGAAAACCACCACATATCGATTCCCATTCACAGTGGGAGGGAGCAGGAGCACATCAACAGCAACCCGTTGGAAGGGTCCACCAACTGGTATGGGGTGTAAAGGAGGTCTAGTCACTCTTCCTGCTCCTCTCCGGCTCACCCAGACCAGGCATCCTCGACAGTGACGTCGAACATCAGCCCTCATGCCTCGCCACCAGGCATATCGTCGCAGCTTGTCATACACTTTCCTCTCAGAGAGATGTCCTGCAAAGCAACCGCCGTGGGTCTCCTTCGTGACCTCTTCACATACATGTAGCCCCTGAGGAACTACCACACACCAACTGCCCTGGGTAGGTTGGATTCTCGCACACCATCGATCAGTTCATACCGATTACTCCCCAAGACAATCTTTTGGGCCACTTGCTCGTCCTCCGGGAGAAGACCATCAGTCAAGTACTGCAACATTTGTATTGCTGAGGGTCTTTTGTGTCAGCATTAGTGTCTGTGTACTTTCTCCCAGCCTGAAGCGCGGAAGAGAGGGAGGCCTAAAAAACCCACTCCCACTCCCACGGAAGAACCGCCTCCAAAAAGAAAGTGTGGGAGGTCCCCAAAACCAAAGACTGCTGACACTGCTGACCAGAGAGGGAGGCCAAAAAAACCACACCCACGGAAGAACCGCCTCCTAAGCGCAAGCGAGGGAGGCCCCGAAAAGAGAAAAGCCCACAAAGAGAAAACCCAGAGCCCACAAAGAGAGAACCTGGGAGGCCCCGGAAAGAGAAAAGCCGGGAGAAGACCATCAGTCAAGTACTGCAACATTTGTATTAGACTCAGATCTGCCCACTGCAACGGGCCGTGGGTATCCAAATCAGGTGCACTTGGGACAACCTCCTCAGTACTCACAGCGTTCACAGTAGAGATATTGCGAGACAATGCGTCAGCATTTGAGTTAGCCTTCCCAGGCTTGAGTTTGATTGTCAAATCCATTTCCTGGATGGTTAGAGCCCAGCGGGCTAGCTTGCCAGACGGCTTATATATTGGTGTTCAATATTGACAGGCAGGCCACATGGTCGGTGTAAACTGTACAGGGATGGCCAAGGATGTAGTGCCGGAAATAGCGCACTGCCCACACCAGGCCGAGAGTCTCCAGTTCAGATATCCCATAATTCCGTTCGTGCTTATCCCAGCTTCAGAGGTGACTCTGCTTGCGTTGCCCCCACTTCATCGACAAGCTCTGCAAGCTGTTTTTCTTTCTTGTCCCTATCTTCAAGGGTAGCAACCAGCTCAGCTTTCGGTTGCTCAGTCGCTCAAGCTCATCACCACGGTCAGGCGATGACGTCATCATTTTTCCACATGCTGACTGCGTTCTTCCAGCTATCTGAACTTTTAGCAGAGCTGCTAGTTCACGCTTCGACATTCAAAGATCATGACTACTACCATGGAGATCAGGCTGGTCTCATCCTGGCAGGGTCGCCAACTGTAGCGATTTGGTTGACAACCAACGCCGAATAATGAGTTACAGGAGCTATATACGTAGCTAGAACACTCGTCCAACATGCTCTCAATAATTCATAATCATGCAGTCACATGCATATCACGAGACAATTCATAAGTGATACAAAATGATTATGTAATAGCAAGCGAACAAAGGTAAGTTGTTACACGTGCTATGTACGTATTTGGTGATGTTATAGGATACACATTTGTGTGATATGCTTGTGCAAACTCTTAGCATCTTTTTCCCCAACAGGCATGGCAAAAGTTGAAGTACAAACATCGTGCTGCCAACATTCTTACACTTGTGCAAAGGATGAACAACCTGACGCTGTGGGTTGCTACAACAATCCTGTCACAGAGGGTAAGACTAATCCTAATCAGACTTGACAATCAGCCTCGTTCCCAGTCCCACACCCAGCCTTTCGTCGCTTGCAGTATGGAAAACGGGGAGGGCCTGGTACATTTCCTCATGTGAGTGATGTCAGGGTAGAAAGACAGTAGAAAGACCTAAAATGAACATGGGCATACTGGGTCTCAGAACAGCAAGAAGAGCGAAAATACGAGGTAACATACGTACCACATGTAGCTAGCTAGCAGGGGGGACGACTGTGGGACGACTGTCATGCTCATCGAGCGTTCAACGTGTAGATGGTTGAATAACACGCGAAACGTAGCGTCCTCGTTCTGAACATTTTGCCATTTGTCGATTACCTCATGCTCATGTGAGGAAATGTACCAGGCCCTCCCCGCTTTTCCTTACTGCAAGCGATGAAAAGCTGGGTGTTGGGCTGGGAATGAGGCTACTTACCATTGCATAGGGCTGAGTGGTTGTGGATTTTCCTGCATTGTGATTTACGTATTGTATCCATGTAGTTTGAAGGACATATATACGTATATACACACTACAAAGTCACAAAACTCAAGTGTGACCATCTCAGTAAACCACCCATTCACCGCATTTTCTCAAACTGTCATCCAAGAGAACTTTGCTTCAATTCGACTTGCGTATGCTAGCTAGTTATAGGCTTTGAATACGCAAATTTACCTCTTGAGTAGTTAGTCTCATGCATGCTGGATACTTTCCATCATTTTTTGCTTCTATGTACCTCACCGAAGCAGAATGTGTAACTTCAGGACAGGAAAATTATTATTATGATATTGGGGTTATGTAGGGGCGTGCATGTGTATCCATGGAAACACTGTGATTGTCTTTTTCTTTCCCCCAGGATGTTCATGATCGAAGTAGACGGATTGCTGATTTTTTGCAGATCTCAGCCGTAAGTGAAATTATGTTTTAATTCACCCAGTTTTGGGGGATCAGGAAATTACGTATGCACAGATTTTCTCAATCTCCTGCAGCACGCATCAGTCCACACATAACCAGTAGGTCGCCATATCTGTTCTCCACCTACAGCACTTACAACACATGCACAACTACTGCACACTACTGTCTGTGCTCAATGGATTAGCACATCCCTCCATTTTAAGACTAAAGAAGAGCTTTTCTAAACTGGAAAAGTCTACAAGCAAAAGACTGGAGGAGCTACAAGCTTTAGCAAGACCAGGAGACAACTTCAAACTTCTGAGAGATGAACTGAAACATGCAAGCAACCCTTGCATCCCCTATCTGTGAGCATTAAGGGAGTAATAATTACATTGCAGCAAGGGCTGTACCACCAGCTGGCTTTGTTGTGCCTCTACCAGAGCAGGATTTCACCCAGTACTTGTTTTGTAACGGAAGAATGGGGACGGTCTGGTGCATAACTCTACACACAGATGACAGTTCATGAGTATATCAACATAATTATGACTCAGAAGGTCTCGGGTTTGAATCCCAGAACATGTTCACACCGACACATGTCCATGTCAGTGAGTGTGCATGCAGTATGTATCCTAGACTGAGAGATAGGCGTGCAAGGTACACAAGTGTTCTGTGAACTCTAGTTGTGGATATTTTCAACCCCCGCACCCAGCCTGGGGTATCTGTGAGCTGCATGGTGTTTGTCCAATCTGCCACAAAGCTGAAGAAAATTTTTGTAAAGCAACCAAGCCTTCCAGCTTCTTTCATAGCTCACCAACCTTAGCCTTAGAATACACATTAAGGGAAAGGCATGGATATGGGGCTGGAATATTGGACTCGAAATATGACAGTATGACTCTCATACACGTACAATTTCTTCCTATAGGGGCCTCTATATGTCTGACCTGACATTTCTGGACAATGGCAACCCTACTTTCCATGATGATGGCCTAGTCAACTTCTCAAAGTGTCGGCTGATATATTTCCAGATCAGGGACTTGGTGCTTAGACAGGTATGTCATTGTTCAGAATTCAACTTGATAGAGCATAGACATAGCAAACGATGAAGTATGGGATTTTGGTTGGCTTGGGAGCCTTCATCAGCTGCTAGCTGACAGCTGACGCACTCAGATGTCTATGTAACATATGTGCAATGACCCTGTATCAGGTACGCCACTGTTTGTCCATGGCTAACAAAGAGTGTACCGTACTCTCGCGAAAGTCCGCCCACTCCGCAAAGAGCGCCCACCCCCCACTTTTGGCTCAATTTACTATGTAGGGTCAAAGTTTACTCGAATGAGCACCCACCCTCGCGCTATAGCCTCGTGCCTCGTGTAACAGGCGATGGAGCGCATTAGTGAGATGTTCCAGAGTATCTGAGGTAAGAACCTCTTTGCAGCAAGTCTCTATTAGTCTGTGTATCCGTATCTATGGTGTCCATGTGTGTTGCCTGGCTTCCTGTGCTGACGACGGCCCCGCGGCCTCCACGCTGGACCTCAGCCAGCGCTTGGCGGCAGCGAAGACGACGTGGTGAGCGGTGATGTTGCTAGTGACTCCAGCGATGTAGATGTGCTGGGAGGGCTTTGACTCACGCGCACTTGCTGCTCGATCGCGCTGATATTGCGCTACTTGTGTACGTAAACAAAGGTGGGCGCTCTTTCAAGGTTGAATGCGGAAACACTCGAAAGAGCGCCCACCCCCCTGTTTGGTGAGAAAGTAAGATGCAGCGCCCATGGGCGGACTTTCGCGAGAGTACGGTAATTATCAAATCAGTCCATGAAAATTTCCGTTGTACAAATGTTGTCATAAACCATGACACACGAAATAAACTTTACAGAATTGTTCGTGTTTACAAGCCCCACAGTGTTTAAGTGATATTATATAGCTCTTACCGGCTATGATAGGTTAGCCTCGTACCCAGGCCCTCACGCGGAATGCGGAAGAGGGCCTGGTGACACTTGGCAAAATTTCCGTATGTGCTCAGCATAATTGCGTAAGCGATTACATTCCTTACTTGGATGCATTCGAAATCACACGGAAGGTAGCTGTTGGTGATGGCTAAGTAGAAAGTCCTTGCCAAAGAGCGCGACCAGAGGTGAGTCTTGAAGGCTACAACAGCGGTTTTATCAAACGGCTACACTTTTCACGGGGTAAAGAATGTAATTACTACACATTAATTGGCAATGGACGAACGTGATTCGCCTAGCCGAAATTAAGACTGCTGAGCTCAGCACATACGGGAATTTTGCCATGTGTCACCAGGCCCTCTTCCGCGTTCTGCGTGTGGGCCTGGGAACGAGGCTAATGGTAGGTGGTGTCGTGTTTTCCACACCCACTCCGCGTTGGCCTATTAATTTTCCTGTGTGCTACATTTGCTGCGGGCTTCTGATAAAAGCATACTTACAGATGAGTAAGTTTCATCAGGAACTTACCTCCAGCCTCCAGCAGCAATGGAGGCATGTAGAGAAAAGATGTGCCATTGTCTACGAACGACTGCCAGGGTTTCCAGCTCGGTGATACTATAATTCCTCTCCAGTACTGCATTCAGGGCTCGGCTGGCGAAGGCAACTGGGTGCAGCTTCTCATCACTCTGGGTCTGGGAGAGAATGGCTCCAAGTCCTATCCTATCGGTATCCAGGACAAATTCCCTATCAAAAGCTGGGTAGGCCAGAAATGGAGCTGCGATGAGTTTTGTCTTAAGTTCTTCAAATGCTGCTCGGCATTCTTTGGACCACTAAAATGTAGCTCCTTTGCAGGTGAGTTGGTATAAGGGTCAAGCTACCTTTGCAAAGCCTGGGATGAATTTCCTATAACAGGAGGTGAGACCTAGGAACCGACGAACTTCCTGGACACTCTTGGGATGTGCGAAATCTCAAACTGCTTCCACTAGTCTCGGATTGGTTTTGAGCCCATTGGGAATGATGAAGTGTCCCAAATGCTCCACTTCGCTGCCAGTCTAGCCACTAGCCCCTCTCCGCCCAGCCGGTCAAGCGGGCACATGGCGAAGCCGCGCGCGGAGGGCGGAGAGGGTCTAGCAAACATTGCACTTGATTGCTTTTCAACTGACCAATCAGATCTCACTGAAGCGATTCGTTCCAATTTTATTCATGACTCGTGGTTGTAAACCAAGCCGTTCGTGTGCGATCAGCCCGTCTAATAGCCTACACTCGAGCTAAACTAGTCCAACCTGGATGCCTCCAAGCGTACAGAAGTCGTCCTCAACTCCAGCTGGCACTTCACCGGTTCACAGGTACATGTAATTGGCATTCCAGAGAAACGTGATCAAGTGCAATGTTTGCTAGACCCTCTCCGCCCTCCGCGCGCGGCTTCACCGCGCGCCCGCTTGACCGGCAGGGCGGAGAGGGGCTAGCAGCTGGACTACTTCGCTGCATGCAAATCGGCAATTAGTTGGCTTCAGCTTTAGGCCTAGTTCCATCAAGCGTTGGATCACTTTCTGTAAATGACTCATGCTCCTCAAGGTTCCGTGAGAACACCAGTATGTCGTCAATGTAAACTGGTCCTTCCTTTGGATTCAGACCAGTCAGTGCTTGTTGCATTAGATGCTGAAAGACAGCCGGGGCATTTGTGAGCCCAAAGGGCATGACCCTAAACTCATAGAGGCCTTGCGGGGTTACAAAGGCCGTCTTCTCCTGGGATTGATGGTGCATCCGGATCTGCCAGAATCCGGCAGTTAAATCAAGGTTCGAGAAGTATTATGCCCCTCCAAGTTGGTCTAACAGATCATCTATATTCAAGGCAGGGGGAAGGTGTCTGACTTGGTTACCATATTCAGCTTACGATAGTCAACACAGAATCTGTGAGAACCGTCTCACTTTCTCACAAGGACAACTGGACTCGCCCAGGGGGACTTCGAAGGCTCAATAATGCCGCTGTTCTGTATGTCCTGCAGCTGACGAGCAACTTCCGGCTTTACGTAGAAGCATACAGAACGCTAGTAGTGCCACTTACTGACCCTGATTGCTGTACTTGTGTATATCACTTACATCATAAAAAAATGGTATGAAGTCACTAGACTAAATTTTTTCTCCGAGGCAAAGGTCTGCTCTCTCTCTCTCCATATCGAGGTTTCCATGGCCTTTGCCCTTGATACTGTCAAGAGAAACAGAGTTAAAAGTTCTTGTAGAACACAGTGGGATTTTCGTTCACATGGCCTCTCTGGCGTTGGCAGCCAAAGAACTTCTTGAGTGGATCTTGGCTGATTCTTTCACTTAGAAAGGCTCGGCAAATTTTTGACTGTATAAGGTAAAATGTACAAGTACGTAGTAAAGTGGACCATAGATTCATTTCCTGAGGGCTGAACTTGGCTGTCAACCGTAAAACAAGACACGTTTCTGAACTGAAAAGTACCCACCTTTCAGAAGCAATGCTGAATCACTCAGAACCTGTGGCATGAAATCATTCAGAAGTCACAGGGGAAAGTGCTTACCTGATCAACTAAGTCCACCCACATCTTGGAGAAGGATGCAAGTTGAATGTGCTCATACTTGAGCTTCGGTACCAGTACAAAGCCCTGTCTCTCCTCTGTTCCTCCTGTACATGGTCTTCAGGTGCCTCCAGCTGATCTCCTTTCCTGACAAAGACACGAAGTAGCACTGACAGTGAATGCATGCCAGCTTACTTGTAGCTACCATCAGCTTCCTCTACTTTGCTCACCCATCCATTCCGGACGGTCTTCGCCAAGTGTCGAGGGTCTGATATGAAGTAGATACGTATTCCACTCCTCCAAGGAATAGGGGTTGGGAACCTTGTACACCAGCTGGGAGGCCTCTCTGCCTGCACCATGTACGTAGCTTGAACAGACGGCAATTCGTTGAGTGGTCTTGTCACATCGTCAAATAATGGCTGGCCACGGCATGAAGTGTTTTCCTGTATGCCACACTTTTGCTGCAGCATTTTGCGGTCATGGATTCAGGCAAACTGTACAATGAAAGTTTGTGTCAAAACCATCGTGAGAGAGGTTGTTGGAATAGCTCAACTGAAGTAACGAGAAGAAAGAACATTTAGCCTAATTTGTGAAACTGGTTCAGTACTTTAATGATCCTTTCTTGCTTGAGTTCAGTGTTGTACGTACGTAGTAATTGACTTCAGACGTAATGATTATTAATTTGTTCTCCATTACAATTAATTAAGGCTACAATCCCAATTGCTACCCATTTCAATTACACAGATTCTTATTACGATTACTGGTGAAATGTGCTCATTACAATTACCTTTTGAGAACAGGGAAGAGATTTTACAGTATTACCGTATTTCCACAAATAGAAGCCGCCCTTGAATAGACGCCACACAATTGGAGGCGCTGAGTGAAATAAACCGCCACTGTGGGTTAGCATGTGCGCAAAGTTTGACGAAACATAAATACAACGTGGACACTTTGTACGTCTTCCAACAGTCGTGGAAGACAGTCTGAGTCATCGAGCTCGTTGTCATCCCCCTCCATATGCATCCCGCTAAGGCATCTTCTTCACCATCGTCCTCGTCCCGTGTGTATCACTTTGTCGCAAAGCGATGGCTTATCAAAGTACTCAGTGCTCCAGCCGCGGACGGCATCTTGCCCATTGTGAGTTGTTGTTTTGTGTGTTTCTCTACCGAACTTTGTAAGAGCCATACCTTCTCACCAGCTTGTTGACACACTTCGAAGGGGAGCTAGCTAGGGATGCTCTGTAGTTGCTCTGTACATGGCGTGGTCGTACTGCCCAAACTAATAGACGCCACCCTTGAATAGTCGCCGCACAACGAAATAAATACACACCGCTGCGTCTATCCACGGAAATACGGTCGATTAAGATTTAGGATCTCAGAAGGGTCAAATATTCACATTAACATAATAACCTGTGTATATTATTTACATAGAAAATCTTCTACATTATAGCGTCTTTGTATAATTATTAGGAAGCAATCTGTATTTAGAGCATCAAAGTTCACAATTACATGGTGTTTATCATAGAATATTACAGATTAAAGCCAACGCTAGCTACAGGTGAAACTACAATTACTGTATCTGTAATCATTACATAATTTGGTTAGTCAATTACTACATCGGTATTACTGCTTGAGATTTTTGTTGTTGTCGTAATTGCATTTATAGAGTCTACCGATTAGCGACCCATGCTTCCTAACCTACTGAGGGTCATATTAATGGATGTGCTGTGTGTTTGTGCTGAGTGTTAACCCTGAACTGTATTTCACCTCTGTAGGATAGACCATATCACTTTGAGGAAGTCCCTGCTCTACATGAAAGTCTAATTACATTTAACTTCTTGGATTCTGATGTCTTGTATGATGTATCTTTGCAACGTGAGCCAAGGTGAACCTCTCTTATTACCCCATGCATATACATGTGCAGCAAGGGTAGAGTGATTGCCGTGTCTGTCAGTATGCATGCGAGGGGATCTGAGCTGAGAGCCCCCCCCCCCCCCCCCCCCCCCCCCCCCCCATATTGTTATTAACATGACTAGTTTACCTCTAGCTCCTGCACTCCGATACTATTATATAGCCTCGGTCCCAGGCTCTCTCCTCTAAAAACGGGGGGAGGAGAGAGCCTGGTAACATTCGCGTGAAAAGCTGTCGACTTCCGGCGCCTGGATCTGGCGGACCCAATCAGATTGCAGAACAAAACCACGTGAACACGTGAACATTTTGTAGGCGTTTACCTTCACTGCCGTGCTAATGCACGAATTGTAGACTCCCCGAGACAATTCTACAGCTAACTAGGAGAGCTCACCTTGTGAACCGTCGATCCTGTAAGCGGTGACAAACGACGAACGAGCTGGTCCGGCAAACAACCCGCAGTGAACAGCGAGATCCGACCAGTGGCCCTCTCGCACACCATGTCAACTGCCTTTTGCCAATCATTGAGAGGGTACTCTGTCCCGGAGCGTTCAGTTCTGACTTCTGTGAAGCTGGGGATGCCTTGAAATCGAAGAGCGATATTTTCAATAGCACGTGACTGATTTGAAACTCACGCGACATTTACCACAAAAGTAGGAGTGTCCTTCGTTTATCACATGGCTGATGACGTGCCGGAAGTCGACAGCTTTTCACGCGAATGTTACCAGGCTCTCTCCTCCCCCCGTTTTTAGAGGAGAGAGCCTGGAACCGAAGCTAACTATTATATAGCTTATCATGGTTCCAGTGTATGTACATAGCTAGCTAGCTCTATCTTCTGTGTTTCGTTCAGTACAGAACAGGATAAAAATGACTAATCAAGTGATATGAAATGGGTGTGGTGCTTACAAATGAAAAACATACCACACAGACGAGAGTCGTATGAAGAACTGTAAAAAGCAAGGTCTGAATTATCGAGCAAACCACACCTCGATTTCGCCGGTACCTCTATTCCATAATATTATTATTCATACAGCATAGATGGCACATCGAGCGTTGCTGTGAACAGTGCTCTACTGGGCAGTTCTTGCTCATAACCTGAATCCCTCCTTGTAGAGTAAAATATGCTGTCTGTACTTGGGTGATGTTCCAGATCAGTATGTACCCTTAGTTCATTGTCGTAGCTGCCATGGCTGAAAAGATTATGACTGCGGTAACGGCAAGTTCTAAGCTGCCTATGGTTCTGACATTAGCATCACCAGACTGAGCAGCAAAACTCAAAGCTGTCAAAGTGTGTCATACAAGTGGTGCTAAAAATAGTATCCTGCAGTCCAGACCCTGGGCCATGCACAAATGGCCAGTCACATCAGTATACAGAGAACTCACTCAAATCTGTTGATGTGTGAGCTGTTGATTTGTGAAACATGCACGCAAAAGCCTTTCCAGAACACTTGTCCTAAAATCTGATATTGACGTACCCCGTAATCCCCTTGCAGAGGCAAAACAGCTTTTTCAGGCAGTGGTATAATATTTTTGACTATGAATTTTCTTCTGGTTTTGCAGGAACAAAGGAAAATAAATCTCCACCAGAATGTATTTTTCCTTGTACTTGTTATGTCCTATACAGTGTACATCTTCTTGTCTGTATGCCGAGCTGTTGACCATTTTGTATGAGTTTATAATATTATTATGATAATAAAAAAAAACATGAACAGGATGACTCCAGAGGTATATTAAGTTAAAGTGAAAGTTGTGTGAAGCCTGAAGACAGGTCAGCATGCAGGGATTGCCTGCCGTCTAGAATGCATAACTATAATCCTCTGCATGCTTGGTATTATTTGCATGGACGCCATAATTATGGAGTCTTGAGACCTTTGATCCCAGCTGCTGCATGCATGTATTATTGGCATCATTAATTCCTTGGAGCTTTGTTGGTGGCCGTGGGCTGCATATGTACGTATGTGTTTATTCATGCAGATGACTATTGGGCATGCATGCACAGCCCGTGATGATGTTGACCTATCTCTCATGGATAGAGCTTGAATTCAAGTTTGATCAGCACACCGTACTGCTATCATGTTCACTCCCTGGTCTCCTTTAAAATATTATATACGTACATGCATGCCCCCCCCCCCCCCCAAAAGGATTTTCAAATGAGACTGACAATATAATTATAGAGTGAACTGTGTATATACTCACAACAAAGATTTAATTCATTCACAAGTCTGCATAGCCTCATTTCACTCAGTGAAGTTTGGAAGTTTTCCAGGCTCGAAAATTCCTAATTCTGTTATTATGCCGCCGGTGATGAGATTAGCAGGGGTGATATCAAATGCAGGGTTCCAGCATCCAACACCTTCACTTGCTATTCTCTGCCCATTGACAAATAGCATTTCATTCTCAGGACGTTCTTCTATTGTGATTTCATTTCCAGTAGCCAAGCTGAAGTCAACTGTATTCATAGGTGCTGCGACAAAGAATGGGATATCATGATATCGTGCTAAGACCGCCAGCTGGTATGTCCCAATCTTATTGGCAGTGTCACCATTGGCTACTACTCGGTCAGCCCCAACTATAACAGCCGAAGTTTTCTTATTGACAAATAGCAGTCCTACCATTGAATCACATATCAATGTGCTAGGAATTCGTTCGTGTGCTAGCTCATACGCAGTGAGCCTAGCTCCCTGGTTGTACGGTCTTGTTTCAGTACAGTAGACATGATGTAAACGATCCATTTCAAAAAGACTCCTAATCACTCCTAGAGCCGTTCCATATCCCGCAGTAGCCAGTGACCCAGTGTTGCAGTGCGTTAAAATGGTGGCTTTGTCATTTCCACAGAGGAGTGATGCAACAATATGCATAGCACCATTTCTGCCAATAGCTCTGTTGGTATCAATATCCTCCACAAGCATACTTTCCATTTCCTTGACCAAAACACCTTGAGCCTCTGTTGCAGTCCCAGAAAAATCTGACATCCGACGCTTAAACTTCTCTCCAGCTTGAGAAAGATTAACAGCAGTTGGACGTGAACGTTTTAAGTGTTCAAACTTGCAGTGGATGAAGTCTATTAGTCTATCCTTGTCTTCCACTGCATCGCTAGACAGCACCATCTCTTTCAGCTCGAGCGCAACACTCAGCGTCCCAACAATGGCAATTGCTGGAGCACCTCGCACCTGAAATCAGAAGATCACAAATCATAAGTGCAGAAAGGTCAGCTTAGCCTGGCTTGGGAGGATTTGTAATGGTGCTGTACATGTCAGGCTGCAAACCATCACCCCATCGCCAGCTATTAACGGGCCACCAATAAGCCACACTCAATAAGTCAGAATAACCGGGTTCTCCGCAGAAATTGTTTTAAGAGGGTCTATAGTAGCATTCATACCATTCTTGTAGGACAATCAAATCAATAATGACATGCCCAGTTAACCATGATGATTCTGCATTTTAGTTCAGACCACAAAACGGATAAATTGTTTCTCCTGAGGTCTCTATAGGTTTTTTTATCCTCTAAACTGCACAGTCAGAAATGCACTTGTGGTGTAATTTGGCTGAGTAGTATCATAGTATTCATGCCAGTTGTATGCACATCATCTGGCAGTGCTAACTCACTCTAGTCCCCCAAAAACTGGCCTTGAATACTAAGGCTTTATTTGAGGCCATGCAAGGTTAGAGACTGTTTTCCAGGCCCGTTTCACAGCCACATTGCTGGATGCGACATCACGATTCAGAAGCTGAAAGTCTGACAAAGCACACGTGACTTATTGGCGGTTGAAAGAGTTGAAGGGTTAACCCTTGTGGGCAGTAATCCCGGCACTGCTGCTATAACTCTGGTGATCTGGGATACTCTGTCAGAGGTGTCTGAGGGGGTTGGTAGTCCCTGGATAATTATCCCTGAGTGCCTGAGGTACTCGGAAGTCCCAGACACAAAAACCCTGGTAACCACTGATGTGTGTGATGTATTGTCTTCACGTAACTTGCAGTATGTGAACAGCTGTGGCCTCACATTCCTAGTCTCCTGTCTGTATCTATATATACCAAGTCTAATGTCTGTATCCAAGGGTATTCCTGTGCATATAAGGCACTAGGTGATTGTACAAGTCAGACTCATATTACATGTATCATCAATGCTATGTGATACGCCTACTGATTGATTGTCAGAGCCATGATACTACAATGTGGTATATAATAGTGTGAGTAGTTGTGTTTATTCCTCATGAATTTTATAATGTCCAACGCAATGCCGCAAAGGAAGCCTTGTCACCACACCTGCCCACATGTGACCATATCTTCCAGGCCTTCCCCCTTCTGCATTTGCAGCAATCAAAGACTGAAACGAGGCTACTGCAAACATATGTGACCAGCCTGGCCTGTCCGCATACTAAGAAAGGGGTGGAGTTGCTACACATTCTTATCAGGTCAAGGGCAAAATGTCTGTGCATGTGGTCAAACAGTCAACGGCTGCCGGAAATACAGCATAGTCAAACGGTCAAGTGTCTTTTTGGGATGCAGTCAAGCAGCAGATATGAGAGTCTCCACAGCCTGTGAGACTATTGCATGATTAGTCACGTTTCCAGACCCCCCTCAGAAAAATCAAGAAAGGGTCTGGCAACATGTATGGCAACGCAGTGTCCATGCGGGCTGCACTACCTGTGCAAATCAGGCGGCAGAATCCAGATACGTCACATTCAATTGCATACGTGCAAACTCATCAGTATATGATGACCATAATGGCGTCAGTTGACGAGGCTGTCGAAGTTTCCAGAGGGAGAATAAGGTATGGAACGTTGATACCGAAGCATAGAGGGGCAATAGAAGCTTTCATTTCTGTATTTGTATGCTTACCAGTCGGCACGGGAAAAGCTTTTGTTAATACGGTTAGATTCCCATCGTAATTCAACTGTTTCGTACGGCGCCTTACTGCCACACGCCAAGCGTAGAACGGCGTCGGACATGTTCAAGCTAGACTTGACTTGCAGCTACTAGTGGTGCACAACTCCAATCATCACCTCGAGTGTAAACATTCACACGTGATTACGTAACTGATTGAATTCCTCTTGGACACAGGGTTGCCAAACGGCATACGAGTTGCAAGGGGTGGTCACTCCAATATGCGCCGTACTTAGAGCTGCGACCGGGGTCACAATTTGTGACCGTCCAAAAACTGCCTGTGACCGCGTGACTGCACTGCTAAACTGCCGGTGACCCTGTGACCGTCGCCAAAAATCCACCGTGACTGCGTGACTTTTCGGTAGTATACGGAGTATTACGGTAAGCCACACCTACATCCGCCTTGTACGGGGTCACAATCCCGGTCGCAGCTCTGAGTACTATGCTTATTGGCGTGACCACCCCTTGAGTTGCCAGACCCTTTCTCGATTTTTCCGAGGGGGATCTGGGAATGAGACTATTACAAGATAGCACCCTCCAAATGTACAACTGAAAAGAGCTTGGCAAGGCAGAATTATCAAATAACACAATGTCATTTCAGGATTCATGATGGGGTGGTACAGAGCATGCAGCAGTTGTAAAACACGGACGCCAAACACAACGAAGATACAATACTTAGGGTAAACTAGTCTAGGGCCAGGGCAGGCTTCCGTTCAGCCTGCGCGCCCTGGCCCTAATCTGCCCTAAAGTATTGTATCTTCGCTGGGTTTCGTGTCCGGTGTTTTTGTTGGAGGCGAATATTTCAGTCAATTACCTTCATCGACTTGATAGAATCCCAGGCATCTTCGACGGACTTGATATCTTCATAATGCGTTTTTCCGGGCAAGAGCAGCTGGTTCAAAACTAGAAGGCGTTTGCCATCGTACTTGATCGCTTCCAAATTGCTCATAATTTTGTGCTTGGAAGTCAGCGAAAGAAACAAAAGGTCTAGTCTCGTGCCCAGACCACACCCCCCGAGGGGGGTGTGGTCTGGGCACGAGACGGTCAGCAGTTGGATGAAATCTGGTTCCGAGACTTTGGGATGGTCTGGGAACGAGACACGATTTTGGTTAGCCGCATTGCGCGCGCAATGCCTCAATATGCACTGTAATTAATTTTGCGCGTGGGATGGCTGATGAAGGCTACCAGAATTACTTGCTTCGCAAATTATGCGTGTTGCAGTGTATTTTCCACACTCGGCCAGTGTTAGGAGGAATCATCTTGGAGTATACGCCTCAAAACTACTATACCAGAGTTTAGTAGCTACATCTGTACTAGCCTCATTCCCAGGCCCGAGACTCCCTCTCTCCGGCCTGGGAACGAGGCTACATCTACACATGCAAGCATCATGCAAGACTGAAAAAATGATTGATAAGACAGGTCACACAAGAGGGAAAGAGTTCTGGCTGCTGAGTACATCACAGAGTCTTGTAGCCTCGTCCCCAGGCCGCGTGGGAGGAGAAAAGACGCCTTCTCTCCTCCACGCAGCCTGGGAACGAGACTAGGAATTCAGTGTCAACAGTAGTCTGGACCCCAGACCCTAATCCGCCGAGGAAGGGTCTGGGGAATAACCTAGCCCAGAAATGTCTCTCGTACTGTAATAGCATTTATGCAGTGTCACATGTGTTATTTTCATTGCACTTGTACACGAAACAGAAACTGTCCTATACAGTAACACCTGTGGAATTCAGTAGAGGGAAGGTAACACGAGCTATATATACATGACGCTGAAATATAGCCTTGTTCCCAGGCTCCTCCCCAGCTTTTGTCACATGTGTGAGTGTGTGTGTGTGTGTGTGTGTGTGTGTGTGTGTGTGTGTGTGTGTGTGTGTGTGTGTGTGTGTGTGTGTGTGTGTGTGTGTGTATGTGGGGGACAGAGGAACTTTTCTAATTATGACCATGGAAACATGCATACAAACATAGACTAGGGCTTTATGTGTTTATGCATATACTATGCTAGGCATGTTGTGCTTAGTACAGTGATCGCATCATGTGTCATTAGGTTGATGCAAGGGGGGGAGTGGCATCAGCAGTAAAGAAAAACACACCCTGATGTGCAAGACATAAAAACCAACCTCGTTCCTGGCTCCTCCCCAGCTATTGCTGCACACTGTACAGAGAACCAGGAGAGGAGCCGGGAAGACTGGTGTCGTACCGCTCTGTGCGTGGGTCATGTGAGTCCTGCCATATGCTGCTGATGCATCCACCAAACATCCACTCTACGTCATTCACTACATCTTCCAAGCTCTGCAAACCGATAAGCCAGGCTTGGTTGACTGCCCATTATACAGAAGTAACGGCTGTGGTCATGCTAAGCAAGGTATTTCATGGCCCAGTCTCCATCCCCACATAGCTGCAAAGGGTAGGTCATGTCAGAGTCGAACCCTCTGAGACCTCCACAAGCCAAAATTGGACAATCACTCTGTTGATCCCATTCAGACTGTTCAAGTCCTTAATTCAGTATGATGATAAAATGAGGAGCCGAATGCAGATAGCCTTTGTGGATGTACTACATGCTGAAAGCACGTTCCTGCCGAAGTTAGGTGGGTTTCAGGATTCTATACTGCAGGGGAGTGGCCTGGTATTGGTTGAAACCAACATGCAGCTACATGTACATGTGTGGTAATATTCCGTATACGACTCACCATAATTGTGATCCAGGAAGGGATTGGCCAGTGTAGTGATATAACCAGGCAGCTAATGCCTCTGGAGAAGAAGGATCCAGATGAGTTAGTCACTAGGCGTATATACACATACATGTACAGTACAGTGTAATATGTGGTACTACTATAGTGACTATAGTAGTGGTCGACTAGATTTAGGAGTCAGCTTTTTTCTCAGGCCAATAGCTACAGTCTGCACAGTCCAAACTTTCCAGGCCCTGAGCTGGGGCGAGCCCGGGAATGAGGCTGTGGGAGGCTGGGAATAAGGCAGTATAGCAGGGTGTAGAAATTTCGTGATTGGCACCTGTTCAGAGATCGAAAGTTGCAAGTTATGCCTCTCAGTACGGCAGCTGTTGTATTAGCGTCATGGTGAAGTGGTTATAATCAAAACGATTACTGAACTGATCTCCTGGCAGGATAGTTCTTCAGCAGTCCATAGATCCATGGTAGCCTCCGGCTTTTGTGAAACTAAATTGCAGTCTTAAGTGGGTGTCTCTTCACCATGACCAACGTGAAATCTGAAGCCCTTTTAGGTGCTTTCACCATAATTTATATCATACCTGCATAAAAGTGTCCCCAATGACATCCAGACTTGCACTAACCTCACTCCCAGTCGGTAGGAGAAACATTTCTCCTACAGCCTGGGAATGAGGTTAGACATGCATGTTAGTCTATTGAGCAAGACTAATTCTCTCGCTCCAGAAGTCAGGGGCGGGGCATATGGCTTCTCTCACTCTTCCCTACGCCCCACACCCAACTTCCGGAGTGAGAGAAATTTGCTTAAGCTCGGTAGACTAACTTGCATGTATATAGCTCTACCTTCACCATAATTTCATACCTGCAAAATGTCCCCATGTGTATGATACATTCCAGACTCGCACTAACCTCGTTCCCAGTCGGTAGGAGAAACATTTATCATATGGCGTGGGAATGAGATTAGACTTACACGTACATAGCACGAAAAGTTTGCCATACCTATCTGGAGGTTCTGCTGCTGCGTGGTTTACAGCAGGTGGCCCTCCGAAAGAAGACCTTCAGCTGAGAGTAGAGCAGCTGCACATCCTCACCACGGAAGATCTTGGCCACAAAGTTCCCACCCTCCCTCATGAAATGAGTCAGTGCCTGTGAAGCATTGAGGCATATAATCTGGGGTGCGATGAGAACTGGCGGTCTCGTTCCCAGCCAGGAATATAAGGACACAGAAGAGAACATTCAACCTGCTGTGACTCTTACCGTCTAGAATCTTAGTTGCACGTGGGCAATCTGCATACTTAACATGACATTCAGGACAGTGAGAGTTATTCCTTAAGATACCAGGCAATTTACCCGCATGCATTCTGCAGGTACATTTGCAGCCTCGTTCCCAGGAGCTTGGAATGGGGCTGGGAATGAGGCTAGTACGTTCGATTCACTAGCATGTTTACTACCCACGTTCTGACTGGATATATTTGTTCCCTATAAGGTCTCATTGATCTCCATCGCTACATACATGCCCTCTCTAGCCTCGTCCCAAGCCCCACAGAGCTTCTTGCCACTTGCAGTACTGCGAGCGATGAAAGGCTGGGTGGGGTCTGGGAGGGAGGCTATGTCCTCTCTACCCTGGATGTCATTCCATAAGTGACTACAAAAATTGGCCAACAAACAAATGGCATGTCATTCTTCGCCTCTAATAAAAGCAGACTTTACACATCCTCAGTCCGATCCCATCCCCACATTGGTACTCATCTGGAGGTTCACGTTCTACATTGATGGAGTACAGGTCCATGTGGGCTCACAAGTTCCTTTATAGAAGGACTAGGGAGGAGCGGGATGGTAAGAACGTACAATGGCATGGCTAGAAAGGTAATTTTACTCCAGGGGACAATCACACTCCTGATAGCTGTTGCAACCCTGGTTGTGACTCACTGCAGCGCAAGCTAATTAGGTATCACAGTTCATTCCAATTAGTGCACTTGCCACGTGGCAACCACACTCAGTCGATCACTAGCAGTGGTGGCAAATGTGAAGACAAGAAATTATTACAGCGCTCACATCTTCGCCAGCACGGTGAGTTTCGGCATGTAAGTGTCAGTGAACGACGACTGTGTGGTCAGAATCTTTGTGGACCTTTCTGAAAGCTGTACTAGTGTACTGGCAACGAAAGTCACAGGGAGTGCTCAAGCAATGGCAGCCGACGGCATGACAAAAGCCCTTGTACCTCCAGCACCAAGGCGAGTTTCAGCACCAAAATGCTACGTTTGGGTCACTACGTGACAGTGATCATGACGGTTAGTCAGAATCTTTGTAGGCCATTCCTAAGGTAGTCAATACATTACACGGTGCACAATTTTTCCCTACAAGGAGTGCAACGCTGAAGTATATCATGGCAGGCCATCCCTACATGTAATGTAGCTGTGACCACTCACAACCAGCAGTAGCTGAGCCTGGGTGTACTCGTCCTGGTGTGACATCAGATGCCCCACCACAAATCACTAGGTCTGCCTTGCACCCTCAAAATGGCCAATGAATTCACAAGCCGTTGATTCCTGAATGCAAGAATAGTGTATGAAGTGAGTGTTGGGGAGCCATCCTGCCGCATGCGGACCAACATAATGATGCCTAATAGTGTAAAAAATGCTCACTTGTGGTACCACTGTGGATCTGAATCACCCCAGGGAAGGGGGACATTATTGTTACATTTAACTGCAATCCACTGCAACAATCTTCACATCTGTGATCCTGCTATAATATTATGTAACAAGAATAGCTTCAATAACTCATGAAACTAATTTCGCTGCTACTACTCACATCTGTATCACGCGGCGCTCAGAAGCTCCTGGTATCACTTCATATCACCTTTTGCAGGGGCGGATACAGGATTTATGAAAGGGGGGGGCACTATATATTAAACGCTGCCGGAGGCAGTGCATAGAGGCGCGTAGCGCCGATCAGTCCGCGCGAAGCGCGGAAAAATTTTTTCGCCTTCATTTTTCACTTCTCAGGATGGGCTCTCGTGGTACCTTCGCGCTTTGCACTGCAAGTTCCAGATGTACGAGGATTGCAGGTCCCAGGGCCGCCATGAGCTTCTTCCTTGGTCAAATTTCGCTCACGAACCGTAATAAGTACATGTACGTACACGTACACGGAGGGGTATACTAGATCGTGGTCTCGTTCCCAAGCCGTTCGGTTTCAGGCAACGCACGGTAAGCTTATTGCGAGCTGAGGAGGCCAGGCTAGGAGTTGCAACGTAGCGGCAGCAAGTGGGTAAGGAGGAAAATAAAGCGATGAAGAAGCAAAAGGGGGGGGCATCGGCCCCCGATGCCCCCCCCCTAGATCCGCCCCTGTTTTGTAAGGTTGACTGATATGGCAAACCAGACTGGTATATACATGCAGGCATGTTCAAGAATACAGTCGGTTCGGAACCGCGGCGTGCAAAGGGCAAAGTTCACTATTATTGCGGTCAGCAGTTGGACAAGGTCTGGTTCCGAGACTTCGGGATGGTCTGGGAACGAGACTAGGTGGAGACCCGCAACAACAAACAACTAAGAAGGCATGGGGTGCTTGTTATCCAAACGCAGTAGAGAACGTGACGCCGAACCAGCTCCTTCTCCCAAGTACAGTTGGTAAGATGTCCCCGTGTACAACTTGAGTAAGGCGGGGCGGGGCTATTCATGATTCCATCGACTTGGTACAGGTAATCCCGACAGGTGGCTGCCTTTTACCGGACAAATTTTCCTGCAGGGCTGCAGGGTAGATGAGCCCTGCGGTACCACAGGGATTGCTAACCTGTGAAATGGTAGCCAGCTGCTTACCAGGCGGTCAGAGTAGCCCCGCCCTATATTATTAAGAACTTGTGCAAAAGGGGTGTCACTCCACTCTTGACCTTTTGGTTGTGTGTCAGCCATTAAAGTGTTATGAGGTCTGGCAGGAAGTAGGCAATGGGTTAGGGCCAGGGCCAGTGCTGAATTCACATGCTGTACATTACATGCACCTACGTATACTATAGAGAGGCTGCATTGACGTCACAAAACCATGTGATGGAGTACTTCCCCATCAGCAAAAGAACATGGAGTTCAATGGCAGCTGAGCGGAAACTACTGTCTCACTTGTATATACTCCAGGTCGCATAGCTGCTAGTCTGATTCTCAGACCCAACCCGCGAATAAGGGTCTGGGCAAAATGAACTACCCTTCCACGTGGCCAAGGAAGGATGAATCCCATAATGCACTCAGAAATTGTTACCGCATTAGCACCTCTATGCATTCTACGTAGCTAGTAGTCGGGCAATTCTGTTGTTCTCCATACATTGCATGGGTTTGTATCTGACAAATGCTGTTTTCTTGGCATCCAGGGAAAAGAAAGAGCAAGTGGACAGGAGTCAGCTGATCATCTCTGATGAAGAAAACGTGGTTCTTGGTAGACTGCCTGGGCAACTGAATGGAAAGCAGTTCCTTGTCCACAATTGCAAGAACTGCACTATTCTTGTGCTTGACTACACGGAGACTGTTACCATTGAAAAGTGTGCTGATTGTCACATACTCATCGCACCATGCAAAGGAAGGTATTGTATGCTTCAGTGTAGTGATTGAGACACTGGTATGCATATTCTTACAAGATGACCGTGGGGTCGGAGTGTGCGTTGTCAAGCAGAAGAAGCAGTTTAGCTCCAAGTTTTGGAGAAAGATTGGTAGACATCGGATTCAAACTTAACTTGCTCTGCTGCTTCCTCAGTTGGAGGATCATAGCAATAGGGTAGCAATATATCCCCTGACCAACATTCGTCCATTAACTACACCATTATGCAAACTCTTAAAGGACAATTGTCTATACATACTAGTAGACCATGCAAGTGTGATGGTACAGTACAGAATTCCAGTTGTATAGCTGAGGGTCAACATCCCCTGTGATTCCCTGCAGTGTCTACATTCGGGAGTGCACAGGTTGTGTTGTGGTGGCAGCTGCTGGACAATTCCGGGCAAGGGATTGCAAGAAGTGTGACGTTTTCCTGTACTCAGCAACACAGCCTGTCATTGAGTCTTCTTCTGGGATCAAATTTGGATGCTTTCAGTGTACCTACCCACAGCTAACATGTGAGGAACTGCATACTTATCCCCATATGAAGGGCTTAGGGGGGGATATTAGCCTCATTCCCAGGCCCGAGACGGGGAGGAGATAAGGGCCTGGTTTCCACTGTTTGCGCATGCACTAAATCACGGTGGAATTCTACCGGCACCTCGGACGTTTGGTTATGTCTGTACTGTCGTGACATCAGAGTATAGCAAGTGAATATGACCTGTGGCATGCGTTACGACACCTCCGATTGTGCTCTCTCCTATGCCCTCAAGTGGCAAGGTGCTCCTGAATTGAGCTAGAACAGCAACTTGCGATTGAAAGATAGGATGTTTACGAGTGGCTACTGTCGCAGCGACCAGGTGGAGTCAGTGTGCTGCCAGATTCTTTCGAATAATAATGTCGGGTAAGTGCGTTGCTGGTGGGAGTGTTATTGTGGTCGTGTCACCCCTCATCTCGGACCAGTGTAGCAAAATAGAAAGTGTCACACGCTCAACCATGTGACTACGAAGATGTCATTTGCACCCGCCCCTTATGAATACGTGTTTAGGTTACCAACAATTAAGCGCATGTGCAAACAGTGGACACCAGGCCCTTTTCTCCTCCCTCTCTCGGCCCTGGGAACAATGCTTGGGGAGATTGTGTTTTACTGAAGGTCAAAAGTCAGTATGTGATTGTCTACCACTGCTTGTATCATGATGTAATCAGAATCACCACAGGTGGCAAAAGGGCATTCAACCCCTGCCTGCTTTATACATTTGGTAACCTTAAACCTAAACTCCATAGCCTCGTTCACAGGCCTACCCCATTTTTTCTGTTCTTTGGTTTGCGTTGACAATAATACACCACCCTTCCGCATCTGTGTATTATTGTCAACGCAAACCGAAGAACAGAAAAAATGGGGTAGGCCTGGGAACAAGGCTATAAACTCCATGTGTCGGACGTTACTGAGTTTGACCACAAACAGCTAGACCACACACTTCCACAGCATTCTGTGAACGCTACAGACTGCTAAGAAAAGAAAAGATGCATGCATGAATGTAGTTTTCATCAGCATGTAGTCATGTACGTACCAATGGACCAGAGAAAACTTTAGCAATAATTATTGAAGTGTCATCTTGTTAGCAACAATCTTTGGAATTTTACTGAGGATATTTTGGCATCTTGCTGTCAAGCAAGCAACACAATCATATCCTTATAACCCATGCATCTGTGGAGCCATCTACCAGAGATCATTTTCACTCTCACTACTTCCACTCCTACCCTTTCATGTTAGAAAATGTGCATTTTGTTGCATGCTAGTCACTTCAGTTTCTGTCGATCTTTCTTCTGGTTTGTTTTCTGCTGTACTGTCTGACTGGTCCTAAGATAGCAATAGGTTGCTGAATCCTCTCTGCACTTGCAATTGCATCTTACGTACATGTATTTGCATATTTGAAGTTTATAAATTAAACTGACGGAACTAACTATGTCATTTTATCTGTGTTTAATTTTTCTGCAGCCCTGTTCACCTGTGCTGGATTAAGTGTCTTCAACAACCAGTGGAGTATAGTGCACGATTTTGATCAAGGTGTGGATGACGGTAATTGGTCTCTACTGCCAGAAGAAACAATTTGCACCAGCTTCATCTTGGAACAGGAATTTGCTGAGATGGGAATCTCTTTTACCGTGGGTTCCAGTGCCGTTCCATTTACTGTTGGACCCAAGCAAAAGCCACCTGGAGAGGTATAAGGCTGTATTGTATGTTAGTAATGTATCATGTAATAGCTAGGCCCTGTGATCTACACTGTAGCTGATCTCTGTAGAGGGATTACAGAATCAGTGCGCATTACTTTCAAGACTCCTGTGCAGTGGCCATAGCCTGCATGTATATATAGAATAATAGCAAGGCCGTTTGATCCCTGTGGAGGGACTATAGAAATGCGGCTGGGGTCAGTATGCATTGCTTTCAAGACTCCTGTGCAGGAGTCATAGCCTGCATGGCCTTGCTATTATAGAATATGTATACATGCAGGCTATGACTCCTGCACAGGTGTCTTGAAAGCAATGTGCACTGACCCCAGCTGCATTTCTATAGTCCCTCTGCAGGGATCACAGGGCCTTCACGGCTATTATATCATGAGTATACATGCAGGCTATGACTCCTGCACAGGAGTCTTGAAAGCAATGCGCACTGTCCCCAGCCGCATTTCTATAGTCCCTCTGCAGGGATCACAGGGCCTTCACGGCTATTATATCATGTGTATATATACATGCAGGCTATGACTACTGCACAGGAATCTTGATTCTGTAATCCCTCTACAGAGATCAGCTAGATCACAGGGCCTAGCTATTACATCATACATACATGCCGATGGCTCCTGCACAGAAGTCTTGAGAGCATGCAATGCAATGAAGCTCAGTCAACGGATCGTTGATTGTAGATAGCAGATGGACCTTCGCACTTTGTGGATTGTGGATTGTAGATAGCATATGGACCTTTGCACTTTGTGGATTGTGGATCGTGGATTGTAAATTGTACTTTGTACGTTGTAGATAATTTGGCCACCCAGGGCCACCGTAGTTGGGACATACGTGCATCCAGCATCCAATTCTTACCTTAAAGTGACTTTCAAGTTTTGAAGTTTGTTTTTGGCCGAGATAGCCTTGTTCCCAGGCGCTCAGTACAACGAACGTCTGGGAACGAGGCTATGGCCCAGACCGTTCCCTACCTGACATGGTAGCTCCTGTGCATTTGGGAGGTTAAGTTTATCACGTGTATTCATGTTGACAGTAGTGTGTGTGTGTAATCTGGCGTCACCATTCACTGCATGCACAACAATAGAGCTGTTTGGTGGCTTTCTTCATTCACGATGATATGACCAACAGAGCACTGGATTTTGTACGTACAATACAAGGAAAGGTCAGCAGTACATTTGTTTACAGCTGTAAGCCTGATTGTACTCTACATGACCTTTGACCTTCTTCATCTGTTTAAAATTTTGTGCTTATGATTGGGTGCATTCCTGTATTAGATTCTTGTACGAGTCCAAGGATTACTGCAAGCATACGGCCATTAATTCATGCTCAAAAGTTTGTCAATGTGACCCCTGCAGTTATGCCGGGATGTCTTTTCTTTCTAACATTTCATGGTGCACAACAGGCCTGTTGGCTTCATGAGGAGGGATGTTTAAACCATGAATGCAGTGGAATGGAACAGAATGAAATAAAAAGTTATTCGGCATTAATTTTCTTCTTGGCAAACTAAGAACAGTTCAAGATTATGGAGGGTGATAATGTGACCACTGACTCTCCACCAAGCAGCTTATGAGAGACGAGCGAGAGTTTATTATTCAGTACAGCCTTGACAACCTCCGGATCCATAATAGTCCATGAATATGCAGGCTACGTAGCTCACTCATGTAGGGAACTGAAACTAATCACTCACCATTACTCTCCAGTCAGGCCTGCCCTGTTGTCATTGGGCCAAGACCGTCATCGCAAAGCTCCTTCTTTACCTGCCTTTAGACTCACTGTTACATAATGTGTAACGTCTCTTCTCATTCATCTCTCTGTGGTCTCACAGAATGTGATGTGTTCTCTCTGCTTGGTGGAGAGCCCAGATTCACAATTCTGATGTCCATAATCTCAGCTTTATGAAGCCTTGCTCCCAGATTCCACCCCAGCTTTAGTTGCAAAAATCAGCAAGTGATTTGTACTGTTCAATATGGCCCCTAAAGGTCCTGTAATCCCATTGCAAAGCGATGGTGCACTGACCCTCCACGCTCCCCCTAACTTTGCTCCTCTGAGTCTAAGCTCACCTGCAAAACACTCAGATTCTTCACAAATTTGTATCTGACTACTTCCGATTCCATTCCAATATAGTTTTATACCTTCCCCTCGTGAAGTAACTGTGAGAACACTTGTACAAGTATGAGACCTTCGTGGCAAAAACAGGTCTGCCGTGCATCATACATAGAGGAAAAAATGCCGTCATTGTCAGAAGTTCCTCCACGTTTGCATTGTCTGCATGACATTCGAATCCATGGTCAGAACACTTTCAATTTTCATTATTTCCTGCATGTGTAGACCACACCGATGGGCACTCCTCTATGCAGGAGAACGACAAAAGTTGAAGTGTTCCCACCGCAGACTCGAACCAGTTAGTGGACGGTGTAGACACGGAGCAGCTCTTATGGTTATACGGTGCCCATCCACTCTCATATCTAAATCTATTTATTCCTGTGTCAAGGAATGGTGGTGGAATCGTGTTAACAGCATCTCCTTGACAAGAGTGCTCATCCTCTCTTATTCATTCAGGCTGTGCTAGTGCTTACAAGACAAGTTGCACTACAGAATCATGAAGCCGAGACTCTGTTTACAGGAAATGCTGCAGTTATTTCAAATGCGTGCAAAGGTAATTCCATTTTATTCCTCGAGTTTTTTTGACCTATTGGTATAGTGTTCTCTCAGGGGGTTGAATGACATACAATTACTGTTGACATGCAGTTGTTTGGCAACAGAGTAACTAACTTGTAGCAACAAATTCACTCTCCATAGCAAAACTGTACTGTCTTCTTAAACCACCTTGCTTGCAAACCACCTCTCTTTGAAGAGAGTTCTGTTGGGAGTCATCTCCTATCCTAGTTGAGTGTAAGGTCCATGTGGAAGCTTATACCATACAAAACAAAATTTCACCACCGCAAACCAACCCGATAACATGTACTTCGAGTAATTGAAGTTGTATCGCATGTAGTATTATCGGTGCCAAAAACAGGATGGCAATTCTGTTGCAATAGGTGTCTTCTAGTTGTATGAGGATGCTTTGTGAAAGTGGGTGGTTTTACAGAAGAGGGTGCTCTGTGAAAGAGGACAGTTTTATAGCAGAGGGTGCTTTGTGAAAGAGAGTGGTATTTTAGTGAAGGGCGATTTCACTGATTTGTACAGGGTAGTTTGTTGCAGAGGGTGAGGGGAAAGTGGAAATTATAAAGCAGGAAATTAAGGGGACGGAAACATAGCATACTGCTTTTTGATGGTATCACAATCCTCCATGGAGCTGGACTTGTATGTCTGTCACAGCCTCACGTGCCCTCAGTGTTGTGAACATTTAGAATTCATTATTCTGACTTCCCCCTTAAAAATATGGGTTCAGCTGTCATGTTGAACCATGAAAATCCTGCACATACAGACATATATACAGCATATAGCTAGTACAGTACTATATACAACTGCTTTACAACAAACTGTGCACCATGCATGATAAACAGACTGTCCTCCCTTGGTCGTACACCTTCTACACCATGGGAAGGACTCAGCTACAGCATTCTTCTTTGAAGGAACGTCGACGCTCTTCCGCTGTTCTGAGGAACTTGTTGATGTCGTGGTAGTCTGGTCACCCTTGGCCATTTCGGGATGCAAATTGAATTCGCTTTCGGGCTCCATTACACATTTCCTTCCAGCCATTTTTGCCATGTGGTGTGGTACTCAAAGTTATGCGCATGCATACGAAGATTATCGGACATAACTGTGACTTCTGGCGGACATCAAAAATCCGGTTCAGAATGCGGACATGTCCAACCAAATTGGACATGTTCACAACACTGTGTGCCCTTCACTTGGCTCTTAGCTTCCTACACTTGAATCTTTCTGTAATATGTATTACAGTGACAGGCTGTATACACACCATTATAAATACATTAATTGACTAACCTAGTTTTCAGTACAACTCATGATAGCAAGTCACTAACTGCTGCTAACATCACGCAGTACATTAGTTTTCCATTTAAGCATCCAGTTTTTGTATTTCATGTACAGGTTGTGGTAACATGACTTCAGATACTGAATGAATAGGCTTTTTGATCCTTTAGACTAGAAGTGTTAGTAGTAAATATTATATGTGCAACATCCTGTGCTTTTCAGTTTACCATGGATCTCATTTCTGTTTTACCCAGTGAAGTTTGCAGTGCTAGTACCTTATTTGGTCTTTTGGTTAATGCATTTTCTAGAATCTTCTTTCCTGTTGAGTTTCGTATAAATAGCCTAGGTTTTGTAGCCAGTATGATTCCAATCCCAGGATTCCGCTTTGAATATCCAACTGTTATTCTAAGTGCAATTGAAAAACTCAAGTTCACCAATATTTCCTTTGGGCAACCACCTGTTGTGCCTTCACCCAGTCAACTCTGGACTGTAGTAGAGCAACCAACTGTTGTTTCTCAATGTTAGCGCAAGTGACCACTTGTTACTGCAATCTAGGATTTAGCAATTCCTAATCGTGAATTGAATTCCCACGATATTACACAGGTGAATGCATCTTGCTGCTAGTTGGTGGCACAGACTGCTTACGGACCTGCAGAGATGCTGTGGGAAATGGGAATGCAGGAAACATCTACATCTCTCCTAGCTCAGAGCAAGGACAACAGGATACTGAAGCATTTCTTACTACTTGTGAACTGAACCTTAACATGTAGTCGTATATCTATACATAATTAAGGTGGCCACTATAACTTGCAACATCTATTTATACATGACTGTATCAAGTCCAATGATAGCAATCAATGGAGTTGGATGAACCACTGCACCTAAAGAAGTGCCAGTTGCCTCTGACACTGATTAGAAGGCCATGCGAGTACATAGTCTCATTCCCAGACCCGGGTCTGGGAACAAGACTAGTGAGTACAAATCAGGGCCAGACACAGTTTAGTCCTGAAGCTCAATACTTCATGCTACATCAATGTTCATGCATCTATAATAATTATTCTAGAGAACTAGTATAGTTTTGGCCAGGAGTAAGCTAGTCATGCATGTATTTAGCTATACTTTGAAACACATGTGCACAGGATCTTCAAATGCACTACAGGTCCTTGTACTTAGGGGCCATTTAACCAATCAGGCCAAGTGTACATTGATGTAGGTGCAGCTATAGGGAAAGCATTGGAAATTTTCATCCATGCAAAGCCAGTTTGCTATAGCAGAATTGAATAGAGTACCCATTGCACTATAGTGAAATACCTGCATCCATCTGCTTGCACCTCTGGTCACATGCATAATTATGGTCTGGTGCTTGTATGTAACCTTGGTAACTGGGATGTCCATTAAAGTTGTTGCTGATACACTGAGATGTAGCCTCGGTCCCAGGCTCTCTCTCCCTGTTCTTAGAGAGCCTGGGACCAAGGCTGGACTGAGTTGGTACAAACTTCTACAGTAGCCCAGCATAATGATTATAAGCTGTGTACATGCACCAAGTCTGGCATCTCAGTACCCTTGTTCCCATGCATGCTCCTCCCAAGGTTTTTCTCTCATACCAAACCCAGAAGCCACTGTAGTACCAAGCTACTGTCCTGTGGACACACCTCCAGTGCTTATACCTTGTATAGTTACTGTTTGCTACATGCAAAATGCAGGCTCACCCTCAACACTCAATCCCCACTCCCACCATTGTAGCTGCATGCTTTCATGCTAATAATAATTATGATGAACCAGGTGATGGTGTGTGTGTGTGTCACTGTGTGTGTGTCACTGTGTGTGTGTGTGTCACTGTGTGTGTGTGTGTGTCACTGTGTGTGTGTGTGCGTGCACGGGCTGGTGCACATGCATCTCAGATATGGCTGCATTGGTTGTTCCTGAGTTGTGAGAGGGAGGGTAGGAGTGAGGGAGAGAGGGACGGAGGGAGGGATGGGGGAGGGAGGGAGGGAGGGAGGGAGGGGAGGGAGGGAGGGAGGGGAGGGAGGGAGGGGAGGGAGGGAGGGGAGGGAGGGAGGGAGGGAGGGAGGGAGGGAGGGAGGGAGGGAGGAAAGTTAGAGACGAACATCCGGCCACTGATATGAAGGCTGTTTATTGGTAAACTAATTTGACAGAGACTCCACTCACCAATAACAGGCACTTCAGAGGACATAGCTGCATCTTCAGTGGCAAAATGCATGCAGCGTGTTCATGCTCCCCCCACAATCCCCTGCAGTCACTTAAGGTGGCAGATACCCCTTTACGTTAGGTTACCTTTAAACGTCGGGGGGCCCCGACGTTTAAAGGTAACCTAACGTAAAGGGGTATCTGCCACCTTAAGGTTACACTAGGTAGTTGACTACTCACTAGAGGAGCACTTGTGTGACCTGGGTACGTGGTGGGAGGTAGGAAAGGAGGGAGTGATTGAGGGTGGGTGTGAGCCTGTGAGGTACATGTAGGGAGGGAGGAGAGGGAATGATGGAGGAGTGGAATGGAGGGAGACAGCTGTCCCAAGCAAAGTAAGAAACTAGCAATTCACAGTAATGCATGCCACAAGGAAATTACTATTTACGTATCAGCAGCAACATGTCAGTTCGGTAAGAGCTGCGTATTCAAATGTGAACCTCAAGCATGATTGACTCCTTTATGCTGCAGACTCATGTCAGTAGACAATAGCAATGTCATGCATCTTCGAAAAAGTCGTCGGACCTGAAGGCTTGCTTGAGAGGAAAGTACACCCCTAGATTCTTGCTAATCTGGTGTTTATGTATGATACAAGTTAGGCTAGCAGTAAGTGTATGCTTGGTGCAAACATTTTCATGTTGCCTAGAACCAACAGAGAATATTTCGCCGGTTGCTAATTATGGAAGAGTCCGAAATCTTTTGTGTCTGAGTCCGCACTGCAATTCGGCTAATCACTCAAGGGGTTGCTGACCTCTTGCAATGTATAGGACTTGTTCCAGATAGCCTCGTTCCCAGGCCCCAGCCTCGTTCCCAGGGGCCTGGGAACGAGGCTAGTTCCAGAAGTAACTTACGGCTAGATCCCTTGGCCACCACGGCCGCCTGTTTTGATGGCACCTCTATCTGGGGGGTTATACATCCATCTTAGCCTGCAGATTAAGAAAAGGAAAAATAATTGGTTATGGACACTCTGGTTTGGTGAAGACTGCCTTCTCTAAGCCTTGGATCAGCTTCGTTGGAAGAGGAAGAGGGGGTCAGCTTCATTGGAAGAGGAAGAGGGGGTGGAGATGTGGGATGGGGGGCGGGGCTGTAGTTGCTGGATGATTCCTTGGGGAGGGGAAGTCACTGGGGCATGGTTGGGCTCGGAAGCGTCCAATGGTGGAAACTCCACGTCCAGAAAGTCAAACCCTGTGCAAAAGCAAGAGACAATGAAATAAATCCCTGCATCGCCGTGGAAGTGGTAGTAGTGTACGCATACAGAATTTATCTCAAGTCAACAGACAAACTTGACTATGTCAACATGCAGGAGGCTGCTAATATATAGCACTGCAGTCTAGCCGCTAGCCCCTCTCCGCCTGGCCGGTAAAAAGGCCATATGGTGAAGCCGAGGGCGGAGGGTGGAGAGGGTCAAGCATTAGATCATGTTTCTGTGGAATGCCAAATACATGTACCTCTGAATCGGTCAAGCGCCAGCCAGAGTTGAGGACAAGTTCTGTACTTATGGAGGCATCCAGGTT